>JAAGKR010001658.1:92374-116828 GCA_011419295.1 Clarias macrocephalus
ACCCCCCCCCCCCCCCAAAAAAAAAAAAAAAACACTGATGGTACCTGGTTAGTAACCTAGTAACCCAGTATAAAGATCTATCTAATGATGGGAAACTTAAGCACTTTTGTAAGTCACTCTGGATAAGAGCGTCTGGCAAATTCCTAAATCTATGGTAATGTAATGCCCATGCTTATGCACCCAGGTTATTGTAATTTGTTATTTTTTTATTTGTGTTATTTGTTCTATGTGTTAGAAGCTGGAGTGCTTTTGTATTACATATTTATTAACTAACCTTCACCATGACATGTATTCACAACCATGCTTGTTTAATTTCTTAGACATTTGCAGAAATTGTCCGAATCATTGCTGTAGTGTATTTAATTAGAGCTAGTAGACTTGGCCTTGTTATCTATATTTGAGTTTATTCTTGCTGAAGTGTGTCAGGTGAGTTTACTCACATCAGTGAAAGCTATTTGAGAACTAAGTGAATTCTGTATCTAGTGAATACAGATGACACCATCCCCATTGATGTAACCCACAATGAAACCCACAATATATTCTAAATCGCATTGCTTGTGAATACAGGTCATTTCAGTACCTGAACCAAGGGCAAACAGGATTAGTAAATCTCTTAAACTAGTGAGTATCCTGAACTGATTTGATTGTACTGTGCATTATCCACCCACAATGCGGGTCCCCCCCCATCTCTCTCTCTCTCTGGCTCTTGCTCACTTGTGCTTTCTCTTCTTTGCAAGATAGCTATTCAAGAAGGGGTTTTTGGTTCATGTTTTTCATAGTAATGTATAAATTTCATTTGTAAAAATAAAATGTATACATTACTATGAAAAATTTTGCACACTTCATTTTTAATGTGGCTGTCAATCATCCACCCAATTCATATGCTGTGAACCTGTCTGTTGTCCATTGCACTGACCACAAATAAATTTCACAAATTTATTTATTTTTATTCAGTGACATCATATACAATTGGACAGCAACAAAATTTATTTTCGTATTAGTCGTCTGTAGAATAGGTAATGAAAAATCCTGTCATGCCTTCTCCTCATTTCCTGCAGTGCACTCAAATGGAACATAAAGCACACACACATCTCAGCCATGGTGAGTAATTTTCCTGTTTACCCACTGCTTGCATTACTAACATTCCTCTGTGACACTTTGGGTCTGCTTAAATAACTGCAGTATGAAGCCGCCATACTGCAAGAGATTTACAGCGTGAAGCTCATTTACCAGATTTTTGTTTGTGGGGTGGCTGTGCACGTCATCATTATAATGCAGGGTGGGAGTCGTGCTATCTCTCCTTCTGCTCAAACTGTACAGTCATACTGTAGTTGCAAAAATAAAATTTTATTTTTAAAAAACTGCAGATGCGAGTCAAGCCACTGGCTTTGGATTTGTTAAACACTTCCTCGAGTTTGTGGAGACACTGCATATGGCACTATGTAAACCAGCACCTGATTTTCTTCACTTTCCAGGAGATTGTGGGTCATGAGTCTGCATTCACAGAACTTCAAATTCCACAAGAAACCTGGTTTAAACCTGGAATCAAGATGTTTTTTTGTTTGTTTGTTTGTTTGTTTGTTTGTTTGTTTGTTTGTTTGTTTGTTTGTTTGTTTGCAGTGTGCTGTGTGTTAAGAAGTGTGATGGGCTTTATGCAGGGGGCAACCCCTCTTCTAAGGGCCTCCATTCACGGCCGTGTGTTGCAGTCACAGTTGGAGTGCATTGATGCTGTCAATTAGATACCCTGCTGTATAATAGAAAAGATGTTCCCTACATGCTTGATCTGAATTGAAAGCAGACCATTTGGGTAAGATATGTACAGATTTTGACTAATCATGTTGGATTGAGGCATTAAAGGTGCTCAGTTAATGGGCTGTAATACTTTGTGGGCCGCAGATTCTCATACATTGAACTGTGCCATTGATCATTGAAACAAAGTCAGCCACAGCACCACCACTGATACTCCACATCATTTATTTTGATTTGACCATATGAACTGCATGGGCTCAGAAAATGATGCTTCTGGAGCTGGTGGGAGACTGGTTATTGCAAGCTTTCTGTCCTTAAGCAGAGTACCTAGGTGCAGGAACATGTCAATTAGAGCATTTAGAGACAACTGATTATTATAGAATACTAGCTCTGTAAATAGATCAGCAATTCCTTGATGGAATGCTGCCAGGGTATGGAAACTAACTCCAAATTTGGCCAAATGTAGGATGACTTGCTTTAAGAATAGGAGTTGCTCGCAAGCTTATTTGCCCTTGTGAGAATGGTCAAACATACACTGGAAAGGTGGGATGAGACACACATAAGAAGTAAGGTGTCCTCCTCCTTGAACCAGACTATTGCAACATAATAGTGCATTGTTGGTAAAAAGGTTGATGAGCTGAGCTATTATGGTGTGCTCTGCAAGCCCATCTTGGTGTGTGAAATAAAGCAAGCACTTTATCTTGAAGTTTTTCCAAGATGGGGTCGCTGAAATATTTGTCTATAGAGTCTAGATTTTACATTGTAAGTATTGTGTGAAAGTCCTTTAATGCAGTGATTTAGGGTGGCTATAATCAAGGTCTGGAGTGGTCACTCTATTATTGAGCTTGTGTTACTCTCTTTTCAGAGTTTCCTATGTTTTACCAACTGTATGCATGTTTGTTTCTTCATGTTGATATAAAAATGCTTCAGTTTGCATATGAGTGCACTATTCCATTCAGATTGGTAACTTCAGATGACAGGTAACAGCAGTAAACAAAACATGACAAAGAAAATAATTAAATGGTCCCTGGCAAAAAATTGCATACCCTTAGATCTTATTGCTGTGTATTGCTCTGTTTAGCATCAGCAATGGTTTGCAGTCTTTTGTTATAGTTGTCGGAAGGACCTTGTATTTTCTCAGATTCTAAAGCTGCCCATTCTGGTAAAGTCTCGTAAATTCTAAGGTTGTCTTGCATGAACTGCACGTTTGTGAACTCCCCAAAGTGTCTCAGTGATATTGAGGTCAGCAGACTGTGATCTCTACGTGGGAACCTTTCTTTTTTCTATTGTAGCCACTGAAGGTCGTCTTGGCCTTGTGCTTTGGATCGTTGCAGTTTTGGACATTCGAAGAGCATCCCACATGCAGCTTCTGGGCTGATGAATGCAAATTGGCTTCCAGTATTTTATTATATAAGGGGTGTATTCAACTTTCCATCAATTGTGACTAAATTCACCATGCCAGTGCAGCTGATACACCTCCAGAACATCAGAGATCCACCTCCATGCTTGACAGTAGGGATGGTGTGCCTCTCATCATATGCCTTGTTTACTCGTCTCTAAACATACAATTTATGGCTGTGGCCAAAAAGTTCAAACGTAGTCTTATCACTTCATATGCCTTTGTGCAAATGAGAAGTTTTGAGGTTTGTCTAGATGCTGTTTGGCAATATGTAAGCAGGCTATGTTGTGTTAGTGGCACAGTAACTGCTTTTTTTCTGGCAACTCAATTTTGCTCATGATAGTTTAAATACTTCACTAAAATTCTCTATCCTTTTAAATGAAAAGAAGAAATTCTGGACAATCATATATTTTTTTAAAGGCCAAACTTTCACAAATTCTGCCAGGGTATATATACGATGAGCAGATGAGATCAGGAATAACTGTCAAACGAGTAGGTACTTGAACACTTATAAACATTTGAGTTGCTCTGCAGCTTCTTGGAGCTTTGAGTAACAGCTTCATACTGTGATTATAAGCCACAGTAGGTCTCTGTAAGCTACTTCTTATGTTTCTGCACCACAGCTGGGCAGGGCTGCAAGTAGTTTGAAATGAAGAGAGATATTTACAGTTGCTGAGCACATACGAATTTTCCAAGCAAAGAAGTGCATATAACTTCCGAAAAATGTCTGTGAATGTCATTATCATCTGATTAGATCCTTAGTTATGTGGTGACCTAAATATTTAAATTCAGTACAAGGCAGAAGGAAATCAGAAAATGCTGGTCTTCTGTATTTAATGCTAGCAATCATGCTGTTATTCTTTAAAAAAAAATTAAAAAAAAAAGAAAGAAAGTAAGAAAGAAAAAAAAACACAACTCACCACCAGAAAATCACCATATCATCTGTATACATAAGATCATTAATAAGAGAATTTCCAACCATACATCCTGTTCCACTACTATATACATGCACTTACAAATCAAGTCAAGTCAAGTCAATTTTATTTATATAGCGCTTTTAACAATTGACATTGTCGCAAAGCAGCTTTAAACAATCAAAAGAAGTAAGTTTGTATGCAATTTATATGAATCAAAATGATAAGATTGTCCCTGATGAGCAAGCTGAGGGTGACGGTGGCAAGGAAAAACTCCCTGGGATTGTAACAGGAAGAAACCTTGAGAGGAACCAGATGACCAAATCATCCGTGTATAGATTAAAGATGATAAAAAAAATCCACCCTATTGAAGCCTATTACTCATATTGAAAAAAAGTAGATAAACGTAAAATATCTGTGCCATGGTTGCATTTAGTTTCAAAGCCAAACTTTTTTACATTCAGTACAATATGATGCATGCTGAAAGTCCACCAAGGACTAAAGATTACAGCTCAATTACCATCATAGCCCAACTCAGCTGAGAGAGGAAAAGAAAAAGGATGACTCTGAAAAAATCAAGCTTCTAAGAGGGGATATATGAGCAGCATCCACAAACACAGGCAGAAAAGCATGTTTTGTATAACACTTGTGAGTGTTATACAAAAGCATATTATGAGAAGTTTTTTTCTTGTGCCCTTGAAGTTTTATCAACTATTAAAAGCAAAGACTAAAACACTACATATATAGCAAATACAGAGGGTGATCATAGACAAAACATAGACAATTGATAAAAGTCATGTTTTTAAATATTTCATAAATTTTTAAGCTAATATAAGCATATTGAAATGTAATGTGTAAAATGTATATTCATTTTAGGCAATATGGTGTTAAAAAGCACAAATGGCAAAATATTGTGTAGAAATTTGCGAATATTTCATTATTTTGTCAAAACACAACAAATCCACCTCAGTGTCGCAAAATGTTATTGACATAACAGATTTTTTAGAATTTGGCAGAATTGATACATCGATTTATGTTGCCCAAAGTAAATATGTGATTTAGTATCAATAATATGTCGGTTGGGGTTTGCACACAAACATTTTTTTTTTAATCATGAAAATCTTTAAACGTAATGATAAACATAAAAAATATAGCAGAGTTTTTAAAAACCCTTGAACTTTTAGCAAGTATTTAAAGACTAAAACACTACAAACCTAGCAAATACAGAAGGTGATAAAAGTGACAAATGATAAAAGTCTAATACTAATAATATTTGTAACTTTCATTTGTAACTAATATGAACACTGATTGCAAAATGAAAAAAAAAATCAGTCTTTTAGTGTGACAAAAGTTTTTTTAAGATTTAGTTTAAAACAGCTTTGATCAGCGTTGTCATTGGCAGCAATGCATCAGTCCTTCTACAACCACTGGAAGTCAAGGATTGCTAGGGAAACTGTCAATGTCCTTTATCTTGACTTTAACCTTCTTCACAAGTCAATTAAATGCATTTAGTTCTATTCACTTACGCTCAACTGGTAGTTTTCCTTCACTGAGCAGGTGACAGAAACAAGTGATGTGGATTGGATATTTGTGTATGTGTCAAAGTTTGCTATGTAATGTGGTCGCTAATTGTCAGTTTTGGCTAAAAATGTATACATTTCTAAAAGAAGGATATGCAGCTGATTAAAATTATAAATTGTGTTATGGACAACCTTGTGTGCTCGAGGAAAGTTGTTTACCAGAATGGTAAATTCTGAAATTCTGAAAATGTCATTTATCACATTTTGCAGTAGAACACTAATGTATCACTTATATTTTATGGGACTGCCTTTTGCTATGATTGGCATAGTTCCAAAAAGCCTAATCAATATCATAGCATTTACTTTGGTCCAGAGTTGCAGTCATTTCTCTCCAAGATCTTGGATTAATGATATGAGAGCCCTCTCTAGCTTTTATCATAGGAGAGCCCTCTCTAGCTTTCTCTAGCTCATTCCAAATGTTCTCAGTGAGGTTAGGTTCTTTCCTCTGTGGTGACAAATCCATTTATAAAAACCATTCCTTGTGCCTGCATAACCACTCGTTTACAATTTGAGGCAGATGAATCCTGACCTCGTCATCTTGGAATATGCCAATACCGTCAGAGATGAAAAAAAACAGGTCATTCATTATGTTCAGGTCGCCAGCAGATCTTGTTGCTGAACTTACAGTATACCTGACCAACAGAAGCAACTCAAGATCATAAACTAGGCCACTAGGCATCCACCTCTGTTCTTACTCTGATATACCCATTACTCTGGAAAAGGGCAAATCTGGACTCAACAGACCACATGACCTTTTTCAATGTTCAATGTAGTCTTTATGCTCCCTAGCAACATGAAGCCTTTTTTTCAGAATAGCCTCACTCATAAGTGGTTCTCTCACACATAAGTTGTTTAGTCCCAATCTATTGAAGGAATTAGGAAATCTCAATAAATTTTTTTAGCGATTTAGCTAACATGAGGTCTGTAACATGATTAGCTATAAAAGGGATGTCTTAGAGAAGCAGAGTCTTTCAGAAGTAAAGATGGGCAGAGTCTCTTCAATCTGTAAAATAATTTAATCTAAAAAGATTGTGGAATACTTTCGAAACAACTTTCCTAAACATCAAATTGCAAAGGCTTTGCAAATCTCATCATCTACTATACTGCATAAGGCCAAAGATCTTTGTTGGATGCTCGTGCTCTTCAGGCCCTCAGACGACATCACTCATTGGCATTATTGTGTTATTGATATTACTAATGGGCCTAGGAATACTTCCAGAAGCCACTGTCGGTAAACATAACCCACTGTGCCATCTGCAGATGGAATAGATTGTTTCAAAGTGCAAATGTTTTGTATGGTCAGACAAGTCCAAATTTGACATTCTTGTTGGAAATTATGGACACCGTTTCCTACAGGCTAAAGAGGAGGGAGACCTTCCAGCATGTTATCAGCGTTCAGTTCAAATGCTGACTGTCACACTCTCCGTTCCCACGCTGTCAAACTGCTCATCATGCGTCCATGTTTTTTCCCACGCTGTCATCTCTCGTCTCATGCTGTCGCCCCCTCGCCGCCCCGCTGGTTTATAAGGAAGCGCAGCATGCTATCTCGCTGCCGGATTATTGTGTGTTTTTGCTCCAATATTCTCGCGTTTTGTTTCATGTTTTTCACGTTACCGACCTCGCTTTGTCTTCTCGTTTTCCCGATTCTCGTTTCACGTTTTGCCTCGATGCTCTCGCTGACGGATTTAACGGCATTGAACTCTCGCTTTCGCTCCTCGACTCCGGCTTTGCTTCACGTTTTGGCTTGACACTCTTGCTGACGGATTTAACGGCATCGAACTCTCGATTTCGCCCCTCGACTTCGGCTTTGCTTCATGTTTCGGCTCAACGCTCTCGCGGACGGACCTAACGGCATCGAATTTTCACTTTCACTCCTCAACTACGGCTCCGCTTCTTGTCTCTCCACAGTACACAACTTCAGATTACCCAGCCCAAGCATCTCTAAATCATCTCTGCTCCTCTGCTTTTGGATCCATCTCTTTGCCCCTTCATCGCTCGTCCCTGACAGAATAATCCAGTCAAACTATGAATCCAGCAGGATTGGACAGGATGAGACAAGCGCTGGAGAATCAAGGCACTCTCCTCGGTAAGGATCAGGAGGAGCTCGTCACCACCAGAAGGACACTCGCGGACGTCACTGCCCAGATGCAGCACCTTCAGGCGCCTACGGCTCGGGACACAATCACGTACCCACCGCGAGTGCCGCGCCTGCCAGCCCCCCCACTTATGGAGGAGAGCCAGGAACATGTAGATCCTTCCTATCCCAGTGTTCCCTGATCTTTGAGCTTCAAGCCTCCACCTTCTCTTCAGAAAGATCCCGGGTGGCCTACATTATCACCCTCCTCAACGGTAGGGCCAGTGAGTGGAGCACGGCTCTCTGGGACGCTCATGAACCATGTTCTGATAGTTTTGAGGCTTTTCTGGAGAAATGAGAGTTTTCGACCGATCTCACGTTGGCAGAGAGGCTGGAACTAGACTATTACGCCTGCTCCAAGGATCACGTTCCGCCTATGACTACGCTATCGAGTTTCGGACCTTAGCTGCCTCGAGTGGATGGAACAACAGAGCCCTAGCGGACATTTTCCTGGAGGGATTGTCGGAGGCACTCAAGGATGAGCTAATCTCCCGGGAACTACCCTCTGATCTCCATGAACTCATGGACCTTGCCGGGAGGATCGACTCGCGTCTTCGCTCAAGACGACCTACCCGGAGGTCACCTCCCCCCAGAAGGTCAACTTCTCCCAGGACATCCCGCACATCCTCTCCTCGAACACAGACTAATCAGGAGGACAACTTCTGCAGCTGGGCAGAACCCGCATCTCTGCATCGCCTGGAGAGGGCCTGCTTCTACTGCGGGGGTTCGGGTCACATGCTCAGGGATTAAAAGGAGGCGCCCTCTAGTCAGACTGGGAGCTCTAGAATGCGCTCCTCCCAAAAGTCTCCCAGAATCTCGTCCCCCGCTCTTCGTTACACTAATTAGTGACAGCCAAGCCCATTCCATTTAGGCACTCGTTGACACCCGCCTCTGACCGGAACCTGATCAGTTCAGCTACGGTCAAGGTGTTGCGGATCCCATGCACTTCCCTGGATTGTCTATTGGCCATCCGAGCCCTAGATGGAAGCCCTCTGCCGGCCGTCACTCACAGAACCCTTCCGCTCACTCTAAGAATGTCGGGGAATCAATCTGAGGAGATTTTTTTTTGTTACCAGTAAGTCACACACCGCTCTTGTTCTTGGCCTCCGATGGTTAGCTCTTCACGGTCCCCAGATCGACTGGATCAAGCACGTTATCACAGGTTGGAGCCCCTCTTGTGCCATGTCGTGCCTTTGTTCTGCGCTTCCTACCCTCCACACTCCAGCCAAAACGAAGATCCTCCGGATATCTCCAACGTCCCCTCTCATTACCATGATCTCAAGCAGGTTTTTAGCAAGGCCAGAGCCATGTTGCTTCCTCCACATCGACCCTACGACTGCCCTATCGACCTTTTCCCAGGCATGTCTCCGCCCAAGGGTCGACTGTATTCTTTCTCTCGCCTAGAAAGGGAAGCCATGAACACATACATAACAGAAGCCCTGGCTGCTGGTATTATCCACCCATCCTCCTCACCTGCGGGGGCAGGATTTTATCTTTGTGAAGATAAAAGACGGGACCCTTCGTCCATGTATTGATTTCAGGGGGCTTAACGAAATCCCCGTCAGGAACCGCTACCCACTCCCACTCATGACCACGGCCTTTGAGTTACTCCAGGGGGCCAACATCTTCACTAAATTGGATTTGCGAAATGCTCATCATCTGCTTCGCATCCGTGAGGGCGATGAGTGGAAAACGGCCTTTAACACTCCTACGGGACATTAATAATATTTGGTGGTTCCCTTTGGTTTGACCAACACCCCCGCTGTCTTCCAATCCCTCATTAATGACGTTCTCCGCGACTTCCTTAATGCCTTCGTGTTCGTATACCTAGATGACATCTTAATTTTTTCTCAAAGCCTGGAAAAACACCAGCACCACATTTGTCAGTTTTTTCAGAGGCTCTTGGAGAACAACCTCTACGTCAAGGCAGAGAAGTGTGAGTTTCACACATCCTCCACCACCTTCTTGGGCTTCGTCATTTCCTCGTCTAAGCTAGAAATGGAACCAACCAAGGTGCAGGTCGTCACTGATTGGCCCACACCAGCCTCCCGGCGAGACCTTCAACGGTTCCTTGGCTTTGCCAATTTTTATCGCCGCTTCATCCGAGGATACAGCTCCGTCGCTGCCCCCCTGACCTTGCTAACCTCCGTTAAGACCCGTTTCTGCTGGAATAAGTAGGCGGATCAAGCCTTTGCTGACCTGCTCCTATCTTAACACTCGCCGACCCGTCTCAACAGTTTGTGATTGAGGTCGACGCCTCCAATACTGGCGTTGGGGGTATTTTTTTCTCAAAGGTCCACCCATGACAATAAGATGCATCCTTGTGCATTCTACTCCCGTCGCCTATCCCCAACTGAGAGAAACTATGACGTAGGGGACAGAGAACTCTTGGCTATCAAGCTAGCTCTGGAGGAGTGGCGACATTGGCTGGAGGGGACTGAGCTCCCGTTTCTTGTATGGACTGACGATAGGAACCTGGAGTACCTGCGCACCGCCAAAAGGCTTGATGGTCATTATTCTTTTCCCGATTTAATTTTATCCTGTCCTACCGGCCGGGCTCCAAGAATTCTAAACCGGATGCCCTCTCACACCAGTTTTCTCCCTCCCAGGACTCCACGCCATGCGACACCATCCTCCCGTCCCATTGTCTCATCGCAGCTTTGAAATTAGACATCGAGGTTCAGCATGCCCTAATCCAAGAGCCCAGACCAAGTAATGTTCCCCCGAATCGTCTCTTTGTTCCCCTTTCGCCTATGCTCACAGGTCTTGGAATGGGCCCACGGATCCAGGCTATCTTGCCACCCATGCGCCGCCCGCACCCGCTTCGTCATACAACAATGATTCCGGTGGCCCACGTTAGGGAGGGACGTTTCCCGATTCGTGGCAGCTTGCGACATCTGTACCCGTATTAAGGTTGACAACCGACCATCAGCTGGCCTTCTCAGACCCCTACATGGTCCCATATCTCCATTGAGTTTGTCACTGGCCTACCTCTGTCTGATGATAACACCTGCATCATGACTGTCGTCGACCGCTTTTCGAAGTCTGTGCACCTCATTCCCCTTCCTAAGCTACCCTCCGCCAAAGAGACCGTGGAGCTACTAATTCTCCATGTATTTCGGCTTCATGGTCTTCCAACAGATGTCGTCTCGGATCGGGGTCCTCAATTCACCTCTCGTTTTTGGGGCGCATTCTGCAAGCTCATCGGGGCTACTCCCAGCCTATCGTCTGGTTTTCATCCTCAGTCCAATGGACAGACCAAACGAATGAATCAGGCACTAAAGGTTTCCCTCCGCTGTATGACTACTCGAGACTCGGCCACCTGGAGCAGATTCCTCCCTTGGGTCGAATACACCCACAACTCCCTACCCTCCGGCTCGACGGGGCTGTCCCCATTTCAGTGCTGCTTAGGCTACCAGCCCAAGAACTAGAGACGGAGGTTCCTTCAGCCCAACATTTTGTCAGGCGCTGTAAACGGACATGGCTACGATCGAGACGAACCCTGTTACGAGCGGTGGCAAAAGACAAGCAGACCGCCACCGTTTCAAGGTTCCCAGGTATCACGTGAGTCATGCTCGCCACCAGGGATATCCCCCTAAAGACACTTTCATGCAAGCTTTCTCCTCGTTTCATCGGTCCCTTTACAGTAACCAAGGTAATCAACCCGTGCGCTGTCCCACTCCTATCTCCCTCTTTCATGCGACGCATTCATCCAACCTTCCACGTGTCTCAACTGCGACGCATCGCAAATTGCCCTCTAAGTAAGTTGCCCTCGACACACTGGTTTCTCATGTGATGCTGATTTCTTCCGGCTTATAAGGAAGCGCAGCACGCTATCTCGCTGGCGGATTATTGTGTGTTTTTGCTCCAATATTCTCGCATTTTGTTTCATGTTTTTCACATTACCAACCTCGCTTTGTTTTCTCGTTTTCCCAATTCTCATTTCACGTTTTGGCTCGACGCTCTTGCTGACGGATTTAACGGCATTGAACTCTCGCTTTCGCTCCTTGACTTAGGCTTTGCTTCACGTTTTGGCTCAATGCTTTCGCGGACGGACCTAACGGCATCAATCTTTGACTTTCACTCCTCGACTACGGCTCCGCTTCTCATCTCTCCACAGTACACAACTTCAGACTACCCAGCCCAAGCATCTCTAAATCATCTCCTCTGCTTTTGGATCCATCTCTTCGCTCCTTCATCGCTCGTCCCTGACACCGACATCTCTGATGGTATTGGGGTGCATATTGTAAGTGCATACGGTATGGGCAGCTTGCATGTTTTGGAAGGTACTATGAATGCTGAAAGGTATATAAAGGTTGTAGACTATGTCTATTCCAGGGAAGGCATTGGGTATTTAGCAGGACAATGCAAAACCACATACTGCATTTATTACAGGATGGCTTTGAGTCTGAATTGGCCTGCCTGCAATCCAGATTGTTCATTTATAAAGAACTTTTGGTGCATCATTAAACAAAAATACGTTAAAGACAACCACAAACTCTTCAGCAGCTGGAAACCTATATGAGACAAGAATAGGACCAAATTACAACACCAAACTCTAGAAACGCATAACCTCAATGCCCAGACATCTTCAAATGGTTTTGAAATGAAGAGAAGATGCCATGGCAAACATGCCCCCGTCCCAACTCTTTTGAGACCTGCAGCAGGCATCAAATTTGAAATTAGCAAATTTTGTGTATAAAATTGGACAATTTCTAAGTTTAAACATTTGTTAAGTTCTCTAAGTTCTATCGTGAATAAATTGTTGGCTCATGTGATTTGAAAGTCTTTTACTTCTTATTTTATTCCAATTTTTTGTTGTACTTAAGTTCATATGGCTCTCCACACTCCACTGTACATTCTGGGGCTAAAGGAGTAGTGCTGTGATAAACTTATGGTACAGCTGAAATAAAGTGGTTGCCAAGTTCTTAAAAAATGCTAGGCAGGCAGAAGAGCTGAGGCTTTGGCACCTCTCCTGTACACCTGAGCTCAGTGGCACAGCTGCTAATTACTGCAGGGTGCCACATGGCTGCATAGAGCCCTCTAATCCCTCTCCCACTTTTAATCAGCAATCAAACCCTCCAAATGCCTATCCTCTTCATCAGGTACTTTCAGCTGTTCGGACCAATTTGCTGGATGTGGACATTATCTCTGATTGCAGCAGAAGTACATGTTTGCTGTATTTTTTTTTTTCTTTCATGTTGAATTGGCACAGAAGGCTGCTCCAAAGACATGCAATAAGTAAATAAACATCCACATTTTTATGATGAATTGTATGCAGCACAATTCAGTGGCATTATTATGAATATTATTTCCTTTTTTTTTTCTCTTTTTTTTTAGACTTGCAATAGTCCCATCATAAATGACAAAGACATTTCTGACTTTATAAGAGGCCAGTTTGTTGGTCGGACTGAGGGTGGACTGTTTCAGAGAAAAACAGCTAGGAATCTTTAATGAATGAATGAATGAATTATTATTATTATTATTATTATTATTATTATTATTATTATTATTATTATTATTATTATTATTTAAAGATAAAAACCTAATAGAGTCACTACCATTTCAACCTGGGCAATTTTGACAGATGTGTTTGTGCTGTTTGAATATCTGTTAAAAATAGCATCTTCATTCTATGTCTATGCGAGTTTGTTGCTCTTAAGGCTGCTTAAGGACAGTCCACAAAGTATTAATAATGTATTAATTAATATCGAAATCATACTTGGTCAAAAATAAAAAATAAAAATTTTATAATAAAATTGTGTTTATTTATTGCCAGCATGTCTGTGTAGCTGTTTGGTCAGTCTGAGCAGCTGGTCATTTTTTTCTCCCTCTCCTCAGCTCTTTCATCGTCCTTGCCGCCTCACAGACACCTCAATTACACAGCCATCTTACCGTGGGCTTGCCAAGTCAAATGGTGGCATTAGAGTTTGCACCAAAAGACCTGACTCAGCATTATGGACAGAAATTATGCCCTCTCCACAGTATTTTATGACCTGCAATGCAGTATTTGGCAGGGTCATTCAGCCCAAGGCTTGTCTGTTTCTTTCAGGGGGTGCAAACTCCATTTTCTACCCTACAGTGTCTGCCTCAGGCCAAGCAGAAGAGATTACATTCAATTCAATCATCCTTAGACCAGCAGTTGTCCTTTTTTACAATCTGTTATCATACCTCCTCTCTTCCATCTGCCTGAGCTGTGAGGGAGGGAGGGAGGGAGGAGTATTTCTCAGATCTGCTCTCCGATTCAGACAGTAACATGTTATATATGACTAGGAATGGAGACAGATGTCTGGGAAAGATCATTCCCTGGGCAAAATATGATTTGTGTGGGGTTTGTGTAATGTCTCATTGTAAAATACAATGCAACTAGACTTGTTTTATTATTATTACTCTATATTGTATATTAATAAAGATAATGAAAATAAGAAAAGAAAAAATATCTGCTAAAAAATAATGCTTGAAATTAGTATATGTGTATATGTATGAACAGGTTAATAATATTATATTTGGTTTAATGTTGCCTTATAAGAGGAAATGTAAGATATAAAATACACATACAAAGTTTTCACTTGCTAAAATCACATGGAACTTAATTCTGCCAGTATTACAAACTGATAGAGACTATTTTGTGACTATTATGTTTTCTTAGAGTCCAATGGTGTTAAAAAACCTTTGTCAAAATTGTTGAAATGACAAAACCCATATTTTTTTTAATGAACTGATAAATCATTGTGTTTTTAGCCCTATTCAATTTGTATGATTTATATGTGGGTTTTAATTAAAAGAATCTAGCCAATGACAGCAAATTGGATTGAGGATCTCCACCCACATAAGAGTTTCTGTGGACATGCACAAAACTGGGAGTTTTTTCCCCTCCAAATAGGCATTAATTTTATGAAGAAGAGTCATATTATTATGTATTACGTATTATGTATACAGTTAGCAATTTTAATTCATCATTATGGCGGGGATGTTTGAACTGTCCAGTTTTGATTATTGGGGGAGTTACAACCCCCATCCCTCCATAAATTATGCCTATGTTTAGAATGCATTGTCAGCATTGTCTTCATCAGCAATGCAGTATCAGCACCTCTACCACTTTCTTACTTGACAACAGCACCTTATGACTGCTGGGGAAACAACAGTGGCAGTAACAGGCTGTCCTTCGAATAGCACTTTGGCTGTAAAATGTGTTCAGACCTTCTAGAAAGAAGATAAAAAAAAAAACTCTTGGTTATATTTACCCATGCTTTCATATACAACATATAGAGATAAATCTCAATAAAATATAATGTCATCAAAAAATGTATTTAAATTATTTACGTAAATTTAAATTAAATGTAAAAAGTGAAACTCATATATTACTGTATATGGATTCATTACACACAGACTGACTGATCATTATAGCTTACAGCTAATGAAAACCCAAAATACAGGATCTCAGAAAATTTAAGTGTTTGTAGATCTCAGAAATTTTGGACTACTGAAAAGTATGAACATGTACAGCACTCATTACTTCAGGGCTCCCTTGGCATAAATGACTGTAGCAGTGTGGCATGGCATGGAGACGATAAGTCTGTGGCACTGCAGATGTGTTATGGAAGCCCTGGTTGCTCTGATAGTGGTCCTCATCTCCACTATGTTGTGGGTCTGGTATCTTACATCTTCCTCTGATTAAACCATGTACAGTATTAGTACTTTTGGGAGTGTGGGAGATGCCACGTCCTGCTGGAAAATGAAATCATGTCCAGCAATCAGCAGAGGGAAGTATGAAGACTAAAATGTCTTGGTAGACTGCTGTGCTGATGATCAAACTGATAAAACACAGTGGACCAACACCAGCAGCTGACATGGCTCCCCAAACCACCACGAACTGTGCAAACTTTTCACTGGACCTCGAGCAACTTGGATTCTGTGCCTTTCCTCTCCTTCTTCATACTCTGGTTCCTTGATTTCCAAATGAAATGCAAATTCGTTTTTCCTTAATTTAGGTAATCCATGCAAAGGGGAGCCCCGACCAAGTATTGAGTGGCCTACATGTTCATACTTTTGTAAAAATAATTTTTATATGTTGGTCTCATGTAATATTTTAACTTTCTGAGATACTGAATTTTGGGTTTTCATTAGCAATAAGCCAGAATCCTCTAAATTAAAAGAAAGAATCACTTGAAATATGTCAGTATGCGTGTAATGAATTTTACTTTTTGAATTGAACAGAACAAAACAGCCATTGTTCACACTTTGTTCTTTTCCTCTCCTTCTGCATACTTTAAGCTTAAAAAATTTAAATTCTCTGTTTCAGGGTGTGACAGTTGTTAGCAGGTCTCCACCACGTTTGTCTTTGTGAGGCAGGTTAGACACAGCAGGGAGTAACCACAGTGTGATTGAATGAGGGAGTGCATGCTCACCATCTTAAAACATCATATAGTTAATTACTCATCATCTCATCTTCTATTGCTCAACATATTTATCATGGTACTAGATTAATCTTACAAGGCAGCACTGGTTATGAAGCATTTATTGCATAAGGTTTTACACCAGGAAGGTAAATAATAATTCACTGTCACCTGCAGCGAGTTGAGGTACCCTGCCCCTCTAGTGCGTGTAGTGGAGCTGGCCGTTATGCTGAATGCACGTCGCAGTCTCTTTTCCTTACTTGACCAGAGGTTGTGATATGGTGAGAGGTGCTGGCTTTATGCCTGCCATCACAGCACTGAAATGCCCTCCTCCACTTCTGTTGTCCACTGCATCTTTTTGGGCTGTCCCTTCCTGAGCATTTTTGAGAGCAGTGCTGCCTTGGAGAAGTTGCGCACAAAGCACTGATAATAACTCACTGGCCCCAAAAAGACTCATTCATGACTTTGGGTGTGTGTGCCACTTACCAGTACCCCTTTGTCAGATCTGGAGTGGAGATGAAAAAGGCTGTCCCTAGGTGCATGAAAAAATGCTGGAAGCTCATCCCCTGGGGGCAGCACATCTCCATAGCTTGGTATGGTCACTCACGCACGACCATGCCTGGTGGTGTTTTAATATTATGTCTCACAAGGTGAGTAAGTGAGTACCTTCAGTGGAGAAAACATCCTAAACACATGCTGAAACTGGTTGATTAGTTTATTAGATAGATCTGCTCTCTGCGCTAGCTTGTGTATCTGTGCTTTAAGAGAAAGAGTAGAAAGGGGTGGAACATGTGATGGGGAGTATGCGGCTTGGACGTACTCCACCACAGAACAGAACAGGGAGGGCTGCGCTGCATCCATCCAAATGTATGGGAACAGCTGATCCCAGTTTTGGGCGCTTTCATTCACCATTTACCAAAGAATCCTTTTGAGCGTCTTATTAAATCACTCCACTATCAATTTGGGGATGTTACGCTGAGGTGCGGATCTGTTTCACGTGTAACAGCCCGCAAATATCTGCCATTCATTTTGACATAAATTAAATATAATTTATATATCCTTTAGTAGACCCATGTGGCTACAAAGTAGCACTAGTGTTCCATAGGGGGGGTACTCGGTGGCGTATTCTACCAGGAACAAGATGTACTCGTGGTACTCCTTGCATAACCTTTTGAAACAAGGAGAAAAGTACATTAAAGGGAGGAAGTTGCTGACCTTAAGCCTCGTCGTCTTCACTTTTGTCATGGGCCTGGGCCATCCATGCTGGGTGTGGTGGGGAAGATTTCTCTTTGTCACTTCTTGTAGTAAGAACACATTTTCTTCTTCTTCCAGGTCCCTTCCAGTCCTCGACGATAATGCAAGGCACTGGAACCTCCCGGCAATCTCCATGCATGCAGGTGATTGGAAGATGGCTGTACATCTATGGGATCACCGATGAGCAAGCTATTTTTCTACTTCACCCTACTTCACTACTACTCTTGCAGTATCCAGAAGAGCTGGGAGTGGTGCTGCTTCAACACAGATCCATCTGGTGGGGGCTGGATGTTGTCATCATTGCTGCAGCTGCAGACCCAGAACCCTCAAGCAGGCTTCCCTCACTCAGGTTTGGTGAGCATAGGCTCATTGCAGGGAGGCCCAGCTGTTGCATGGCTTTTTTCTTCAGGTCGGTATGTAGAGTGGTGGCTTTCCTCTGTAGATTTCCTTTTTCCAGCCTCAAAGGTGGGGAGGTAGAGAGCATGCACTCAAGCTCTTTCACAGCTTGATGCAGAGAGGTGGGAGCCCTCATGCCTACAGCCTTTATTTCTTCTTACGGGAGGCAGCCGAATATCCAATCAATCACAATCCTCTCCATGACATGTGAGTCATAAGTTCACCAGTGGAACTCAGTGGCTACCGGACAGTTGGAGAGACCACAACAAGCTTGTAGTTTTCTAATACAAAGCGCGTAAAAGTGAAATAGGCTTTCTGTGCCTCCACAAGAGCAGAAGGTAGTGCTTCACTGCTGCTTTAGCCATTCTTCCTTCTCCACTGTCTTTTCAAAGATCTGAAGGAAGGCTTTCACATCACCATGTGGCATGAACTGGTTTAGCAGGTGCTGGGCCTCCCTCTGAAGTTCAGGCAGGGGAACATTTACTCCACCACGCTGTTTCAAGCTGGAGAGCTCTCACATTGTAGTGAAGTGAAAATTAGACGATTTTGTTCAAAGAATGCGATCCTTGGACCTTCAGTGTTAGCAGCATTTGAGGTTGATCAATGGGCTGAGCTGGCCAAGTGTCGATATGAGGAACCCCCTCAGTGGTTGAGCTTTGGCAAGAGCTCCTTCTCAGCTGATTTGTCCAGTGTTGTTGAGTCTATGGAATATTTTGGGTGTGCAATGAGAGAGCAGAAAGAACAGATCCATGAGTCATGCACCCAGAATGTATTACTTACTGGACTGGCCTTCAGGTGGGCCTTTTGAAGGGTGCTGAAGATACTTTACCATGATGGTTTATAATAGTTCACTGCCAGCCAGGGCAAGTTAAGGCAAGAGGTGGCTGAGGTGCTGAATGCACAGCTCATCTGTTTTTCTTGGTCAAGCAAGAGGCTGCCTTGCGGTAAGAGGTGATGGCTGTAGGCCTGGGGGTTACAGCATTTCTGAGCATGAATCCAGGTTCAAATCCCTGTTTCACGGGGATGTTACTGTATACAGTAACAACAAACACTCAGGTCAGTCAGTCCAATGTTCATGGTACTGAATCTTTTTAACCTACTGTATTTACTTACATTTTTAGCTACAGTACGTACACCACTTTTTTTGATTGATATTTTTTAATCATTTTGAACCTAAAGTACATAAAATATTTATACCATGAGATTTAGCTGAAATTCACTTTTCACAACTGTTCTGTAGTTTTACAACATAACCTCCTCATCAAGGCTCAAGGTCTAGATCAGTGGTTCTCAACCACCAGGCTGTGAACCAGTACCGGGCCATGGATAATTTGGTACCAGGCTACACAGAAAGAATTAAAAATATATGATTTTATTTCTATTTTATCGACAAAGTCTGTTTAAAAAGTTGACAGAGTGTTGAAAATGGATCATATTGTCTCCCATTCGCTTCAGTTTATTTATATGGTCCAAGCTCGCTCTGTATAATAAATGTGGCCTTAAAAGCATGTTTGAAGCAACTTCAACTCTGCTGGCGTTCTGGATTAAAATCAAGGGTGGAATATCCTGAAATTGCCACAAAAGTAATAAAAATCCTCCCTCCATTTCCAACAACCTATCTTTTTGAGACAGAGTTGTCTGCAGTGAAGGCAATGAAAATGAAATTATGGAGCAGACTGGACATAAGGAATCCACTTCAGGTATCACCGTCCCCCATCACTCCTAGATGGAAACGTCTTGTCACAGGGAAACTAGGTCAGCGCTTACATGGATTCTGTGTTATGGTATGTTGTATATATTATGCACTTTATTATGCTTTGTTATGGGCACATGATGGCCGGTCCATGGAAAACTGTCTTGCATAAAACTGGTCCGTGGTGCAAAAAACTGAATTCAACTGAATAAATATTTTAATTTACTTAACATTTTTTTAAAAACTGAATATTATAAAATTTCATTAACAGTCGAACAGTGTGTGTGTGTGTGTGTGTGTGTGTGTGTGTGTGTGTGTGTGTGTGTGTGTGTGTGTGTGTTCATGTGTGCATATCCATGTTTGCACAAGCTTTCTGGGATCACTTTAGACAGATGAGCCATGCTCGAGTTCATGAGTCTTACATATCTATTATTAATCAGGCAGCAGAGACAGGCAGCAAAACAAAGGCCCATCATCTGGGTGCCGTGCTCAGATGACACACACACTCTGCAAAGAGAGATGTCCAGCTCCTGTGTCAGTTTGTGTGCTCACTTTGAGGGCTGCTCCCAGTGACAGCAAAGAAACCCCACCTAAGCACTTTGATCACTCAAAAATCTAGAGCCATTTGCAGAAACTAAAATCGTGGTATGTTTTTGCTTCCAGGGAAAGGCGCTACAATCATAAAAAGGAGAACACTCTGTCTCCCAAGCATGGGTAAGTCATGAGCTCCAAGAGGCTATGAGATCAGATATCTGCAGACCTACATTTGAAACATTATATCAATATATAAATAGCTCTGCTCCCTGCTATGGTAATTCCGAAGCCATCTTCTCTCTCCCTCTCTCTAGAGAGTATTTTCAGGGTGTATGATCTGGTACATTTTCCCACCTGCAGTGTGTGCTGTCAGCTTTGTAGAATACAATAAGTCTATGTAATTCAGGCAGCTCATCACTCAGCAAACGCCGAAGTGAGTGTGCGTTCTCAGGGAAAAAAAAGCAGGCAGCCATTGCGTTTGCATATTCTGTGCAAATCCTTTCCGTAATTTTTACATTATGTTTGTGAGGCATTATATACCTAATAGTGGTAGTGGTCGTCCTGTCCTGTATACCTGACTTTACATTTTAAATATAATAGGACATCCCAATTTGTATTTCTGTAACAATCCATTGGAAAATTTTGGAAAAGATCATTGTGGATGCAAAATTTGTAACTAGTGCATAATCACTATAATTATGTGCTGATCTTAGAATCTACTGTCAGAATTGGGTGAAAGAGGCAGATGATAATAATAATAATGAATCAGACATAGTAGTCAGGTATACTATTCAAGATGTACTATATATATAAATATATTGTAACGGGTTCGACCCTATGTGCACCATGAAGCACGAACACGGGACGAGGTTTTACGGAAAAAAGGGTAATTTATTTAGGAAAAATGGGGAAGGAAAGGGTTAAAGGAGGGAGGACGGAAAGAAAGGTAAAGGAATGTTGATACACGTGCTGGTCTGGTTGGCAGTGCCCCGCTGGCATGCGGGCACAGGCTGGTGAGCGGTGGTGGCGGACAGAGTGGCAGCTTGGAGCACGCGGAGGTAACACTCGTGCGCCTTCCCATGACGGTGAAGGTGCTGCAGGAGCTTGCTCAGCTCGGTCACGCACTGTCCTCTCGTGGAGATCAAAGGGCGGCATTCCACTTTTTAAAGTCTCTGGGGCGCATCACATCACCCCGCTTGCGTGCCACTGTCCTTTATAAACTCCACCGCGTAGCAAAGTCCAGTCTTCCAACAGACAGACCCCGAGCTTTACTCCCCGCTGTGTTTTATAGCACAGAGAGAAGCTTGGGATCATTAGTGCCGATAGCTCACCAGCCATGCCTAATTAGGTGGCTCTGCATCTTCGCACACCTGGGTAGGGGAGGCCACCCTTCCTAGTGAGTTTCGGAGTGTTTGAGAAACGAGGTGTGAGTGAGGTGCCCCCGTGCCCGCGTTCTCCACCAGTGTAAAGTGTTTAGCAGGGCAGTCCAGAACACAGACACAAGAAATACCAAATAAAGGTAAATAAGTGCTCTTTTATTTACAAAACATAGAGCAAAATAGCAAAGGTTAGGGGAAGTTGCTTCTTGAGGAGCAATTGAGTGGGTAGCATGGAGACCTCCTAGAATAGCTGCAGCCGGTCTTGCACATTCGACGGGCTGGGCACGAGGAGGCAGCAAGGCTGAGATGCAGTCCCCTTCTCTGGTCCCAGGTCGCAGGCTTTCTTGGCTTTGTGAGAGAAAAGAAAGCATGTGAGTCTTGCATCCAGTACAGTATATCCCACTCACCTGCCTGGTGTGGACTCGTCCCTTTTGTGGGTGCTGTTGACACCAGGATGGCTGCGCATCTGCTGTGCATGAGGTGGGGCTGACCATGGTGCTGAACCTACAGTACAGACCATAAGTTTGGACACACCTTCTCATTTAAAGAGTTTTCTTTATTGTGTTCTTTATTTTGTTCTCTAGCCCAAACAAGTCTCTTCTGCATGTTGCCTGTCCTTAGCAGTGGTTACTAATTTTTTTCTTCACTTAGCTGCTTTTTTCTTGCCATAATACCAATACAACCTCTTTGAATGAGAAGGTGTGTCCAAACTTTGGTCTGTGCAGGTTTTCTTCTGCTTGGTTGAATGTGAGGGTGGCAGATAGTAAGAGGCGCTGGCTGTAGGCCCGCAGCCACAATACAGTAATATATTGAATAGTATACCTAATATTTATAAATCTTGAATACTGTACCTGATTCATTATTCAACTCACTTCAGTTTTATATTATTATTATTATTATTATTATTATTATTATTATTATTATTATTATTGCTAGTATTAGTAGTACTAGTAGTAGTATCTTGATGAGCAAGCTGATGGTGACTTTGGCAAGAAAAAAACTCCCTGAGGTGGCAAGAGAGGAATCAGACACAACAGGGAAACCATTCTCATTTGGGTGATATCAGATAAGGGATTCATTTGCAGGGAGGCATACTGTGTGTTATGACGCTGAAATTTTAGTATAATGGGAGAGGTGTTTAAGTTAATATGGAGTCCACTTTCATTGTTGGAGGCTTAGATACAAAAAGGGGCCTTTATACACCAAGATACCAAACCAGAAGCAGAGCACCAGGATTCAGGAGTCAGAGGGCAGAGAGACAAACATTCACAACATTAATTTCTTTAACTAGTTGACTCATTTCTCCGTTAGGCTTTATGATGCATAGACAACAAAAATTTCAGTGTTGATGTAAATGAGCTACTGCAGTGCCAAGGGCCTCCAGAAAACAGCAGGGCCTAATTGGCTTGTAAAAATAAATAAATAAATAAAAAGCCAAAGTATAAACATTTTTTTTACATTATTTGTTTCTACTTCTATTTTCTATTTTCTATTTCTATTTTGTTTCCACTGGTGACATATGTTAATGTCTAAAAATAACTTGAAAGTAAATTCGGCATAATAGCTCCCAACATTATAGTAACATATTATACTTACTGTAACTCAAGCAAGGTTTTCTGCATGTTCCTAATATCCATTACAAAAAGGAACTAAAAATCAAAGCAGAAATGTAAAAAAAAATTCTTTTATTCTTCAATAAAGGTAAGAAAGGTTAAAATGTGACCCCAGTGTGGCTTTCAGTGCACAAAGGTTTAATAATTAATGCCCTTTCACTGAGACATTCTGATAATGTCTGCAGTCGAATATTAAAGAGTAATACTGCATCCTCAACCGCCAAGCCAGGAGCTTGCACTCTTTTAGATGTGTTTGCCTCATCCTTTTATTTTTGCTTCTTCTTTTCTCAATTTGTGGGCAGATGGTAGGAAGTGTCTGCAGTAGGTGAAAGATAGAGGAAAAGAGAAGGTGAGAGATCCCACTACCGATCCTGATTTGCATATTTGTTTATCTATTTATTGCATGTGAATATCTAGAAGGAGTACTCTGGCTCTGTAACTCTCAGCTGTTGTAAGTTCCCTAAGTCCCCTATGGCCATTTTAAATAGGGCAGCCTTTATCATTTAATATTTACTTATTATTCTTCATAATTGTTGCCATGGTAAGCACTTAAAACAATATGGGAATTGACTCTGGAGAAAATTACTCCGTTATTTCATTATTTCCATAAGCATTTGAACATTTGTTTAATCAGTGGTACCTACAGTAGAAAGCTTCAATACTTTATGAATATATGATGGGGCGCTGTGTATAGGGCTTTAGCTGTATTCGTTTTTATAGATTTAGGAAGTCAAAGGTGACAATGCACCACAGGAGTTCATATAAGGTTAATTATTTGAGAAGTAGTGACAGACTGGTATCATGCAGTAGAAATTAGTACCTCGCTTTATTTCACATCTGATTAGCACTTTTTAGCTAATTACCAAGATCTTTGAGGGCTAAAGAAGAGGTGGAGGACCGAAGGCTAACACTCTTGTATAAGACTATTATCACTTGTGAAATGAAAAACATGGTCTTCTACTGTGATTAATAAGCTAGGTTTATCAGAGTATTATAGAAATGTATAACTAATCTCATGGCCCAATATGAGTCCCTTCAAATGCAGTAATCAGCCAAAAGATTCAAAGGCAAACGATTAAGACCAATTTACTTCTGGTTCCTCTTGTTCCACTGGGGCAGCTTTTGGCTCCACGGGGTAAGACCTCTGGGGGTGTGCTTTGGTGTCAGGCACTTGAACATTGAGGTCTGGGGAATTTGGAGGCCGGTTCAACAACCTTAATATGACTGCTAAGCCCCATACACAGCAAGCGTGTTCTAATACCTTTCCATCATAGCCAGGCTTGAACTTTATGCGTGCTAAGCCCCATAGGCAGCAAGTTGTGATGCATTGGGTGTTACGTATAATACCTTTCTATCATGGCAATCAATGTTTTTCAGTAATGTGCTACGTTGGTTTTCTGTGGAATCAGACAC
>JAAGKR010001659.1:0-116822 GCA_011419295.1 Clarias macrocephalus
TAACAAATTGGCAGAAATTATTACATTTAAGTCACTGACATTTAGCTCTGATGCACATCTACTTGCTTTTAAAGCAGATTTTCTGCAACAGACCTTTGTCTCTTGTCTAAAGATAAAATACCCTTAAAGGAATATTAAAAACCAGACTGTGCGTAATAATATGTTTTTGCCTTCTGAGTAGTTTACGCTTTCAAAATTGCCTGCATGTTTCAGAATCACTTAACAATCTTTAATGTTCAGAGGAATGTTCTAAGTACTGGATGATATTTCCTTTCACTCAAGATGGAAATCGGCATTTTATACATTTATTTTGTTGCCCTTTAAAATACCGGAATATTATGCATACAGTATATTTAAAGAAATTAAAATGTTTAAAGTGTTGATTCCACAATAAAAATAAATCCATGATTGCAGGTTTTTTTTCCCTTAACGAACATGGTGGATTCTTTGAGGCACAAGGGTGTTAAAAAGTACATAAGGAAACAAAAAACAACCTTTTTTTAAAAAAAAGGTAAAAACTTTTTTTTTTCGCAGAGTGTCAACTCCCATTAAATATATAACTCATCATCTTGGTTTTAAATCAGATTTTCTGCAACAGACCTTTGTCTCTTGCCTAAAGATAAAACACCATTAAATGAATATTAAAAACCAGACTGTGTAATAATGTTTTTGCCATCTGAGTAGTTTACCCTTTCAAAATTGCCTGCATGATTTTTAGTGTTCATAGGAATGTTTAAGTAGTGGATAATATTTACCTTCACTTAAAAAAAAAAAAAAATATATATATATATATATATATATATATTTATTGATTGCACAATGAGATAAATCCAGGTTGATATTTATTATTTTTTTTAAAATAACCAAGCAGAATAACTAATTGAGTTTCTTTGAGGCACAATCATGTTAAAAAATACATAAGAAAACAGGAAACCACCTAAAATGCAAGTACTTGCCAGTTTTGTGACTCGTTTGTAAATCGATCACTTTTAGTCATAAGGTCAAAATGTTCCCTAAGTGCCACTGTGACGTATTATCCTGAGAACACTCATTCAATCAAGGATATTCAATTGCTTTGTATGTTACAAGGATGTGTTTAAGGAATGAATCAGAGTTTCACAGGGTGCCACTCATTGTGGAAATAAAAGTAAATGGACTGAGACTTCTCTCCACTGTGATTGTCTGGCATATCAATCAAATGTTCTCTACTGCAGATAGTTTCAAAGAATACCAAATGATCTAGAGGAGAGACCGTGGCACAACATTGATATGCACTGATACGCTGCGATGTCAGTTTCACAACATTACTATCAATCACTCAACTCAAAGAGATGCGCTGACGGCATTCGTGCATCCAGAAAACACACTGTGAATTTTATGTGGGGAAAAAAAAGGATCTTGTTGAAACATTTTGGAAGCACTGGCAGAAATGTTGTCTAGGGTAAGAAAGTTCACGACTTCACGAGGGAATGGGAAGCGGCAGGAGTTTAAAAGTGAATATAATGTATTCATTATTCATTAATTGTCCATATCTTAGCTGTATGAAAAATAAGCATTTTCACCGTAAATTATAAAGCATTGATACATTTAAGGCATTTTTTGAAAACATACATCATTTAAAAAGCCAACCCAACTCTGCACGACAACGACACAATTTTAACGGGGTTCCTGGGAGGCTAGTGTTTCAGACATAAAGGAAGGAATCGGTTAAACTTCTACCTTAATGGTATGCAAGCACTAGCGGAAAGCCGGGATACGTGCATTAGTGTAGCAGGGGATTATACAGAGAAATCAAGAGATTTTTTTTTTGTATCATAACTCTTTTTTTTAGCACAATCAAAAGTCCCCAGCTGACTTGAGGGCCTTGAATGTATATAGTATATTTAAGCACTAACACATGAGAGGGAGTGCAAGTGTGCGCGATCCCTTGTTCTGCACACTAAGTAGTACCTTTGATCAGGGGTTAGAAAATGAGCTAGTTACTGTAGCTTTGTGGCTCTCCTTGATTGATGCGTGCTGCCCAAGATGGTGTTGCAGTGGCTTTGTTGGTGCAAATGGGCAGTGCTAAATGTTACTCCTGACCAATGAATGTAAAAAAGCATTTCAATAAACAATAAACAAAATCATTTAAATAGACAATAATATTATTTACCCCTACCCCTAACAATTTAGCTATAAGACCATCCTAAACTTAAATTTTCATTTAGCTTTGTTTAGGTCCAGTGTCATTTTGTGCATCTGTTACCTGGATCCAGGGCCATCTGTCATTTTCGGCAGCTGTCCAGGCGTTTACCAGTCCCTTTTTGTTGAGGCGGGCAAAATAGGGGTACCATTTCTGTAAACCAAACAGAGCTCGGTGGGTGGAGGAGGCGGTGATCTGCTGGTTGGAGATGATGCCTCCTTCCATCCCGAGGGGGCCAGAACATTCTGTGCAAGACAAAGACAAGATATTTATGAGCATTTTGTGCTTGAATGTTGATTATGCAAAGGATAAATAATGAAATTAACACTTTCGAATTCAGTATTAATAAATAGGCAAAAACAATCTCGGTCTTATAGTTGTTTTTGTTCTTTCAGCTGCTCTCATTAAGGGTTTGCCACAGCAAACCATTCGATCTGGCGCAGGTTTCATCCCTGATGCTTTTTACGGATCTGATGTAAGAAGCCTACAAGTAAGTCACTAGTGCCCACAAACTATGCTAGCCAACGCTCTTTTAGCCATGTCAATTACAGTAAAGCTTTTACTTGCCTAGTAGACTAGATAATAATTGTATGAATGATTTGTCCAACCCTGAACATTCACACAAATCCAGCTGTTCCACTGTCTGGATGATCTGAAGATACAGTACACACTTCCTGGAAATATTCAGGTTATGTAGTGCTAAAGTACCAAAAGAAAAAAAGAAATGACAATGAGACATCATCTCAGGTCCATTATCATCCTTTGTAGCCTGTCATATTCCCCCCACACAACCTCACTCACAGTCCTCGCCTGTCTTGTTTCCCAGCACACTTCTCTTGCTTGTTTGCTCTTCAGTGCCATCTGCCAACATTTTACTTCGTGACAAGCTATCATCATCGAGATTGTTTTCTTGCTCTTGTCCTCCAAGGTGATGCTCTTAACCTAACATGAATTTAGTCACTTTGTTGAGGATGAGAGGGTTTTGTCTCATTGCACCAGCATTTCAATGACAGATGCTTCATACCAGCACATGCTTGAGCATGAGTATGATCAGTGGCTGTAGAGGTTTCTCTTACAAAAAACAAACAAAAAAAACTTTAAGTGGAAAAGAGCCTTTTAGGATAGATCTAGTATATATCTGAAGAGGTCTTTATTTCTGTCAGGGTTCTTTGATTTTCCTTGTGAAAAACATGGATTGATATTTAATCTTTATAAGCTTTTTATGGTTTCATGAGTTCATTATGGAGCTTGCTTTGAAGTGACATGATTTCAGTACCAATGTGTACCAGAAACCCTTAGGGTTCTTCCTTTTGGAAGAGGTCGTAGGTTGGTGACATCACTTCCTGTGCCAAGAATGTGTAAAAATCATAAACTTCAAGTTCAGATTGAGGTTTTACACACCAGTTGGTGTGGTATTATGGAGATGCAGACAGCCAAATTTGACTTTCCAGACTGGTACAGTACAAAAGTCGTAATAGGTAGAGGGTATGTCCTATACTACATCCTTTCATGGATTTATTGATTCATCTTCAGTAATTGCGATTGAGACTGGGAACAATGGGGTGAGAATAGACACTGGATGGGACACCATTCCTTGACAGGGAACTAAATATACACAGACACTCAAAAAAGTATTGACAATTAAGAGTCACCACTAAAAGCCATATATTTAACCTATATAACCCAGAGGAAACCTTTGAGAGAGAACATACACAGAACCTCAACATAGAAAACATATGACCTACAATAAGCTCAGGAGCTAACCAGGGAACCTGTACAGTAGTTGTCGGGTGTCCCTAATTTTATTGTACAATAAATGTACAATTAAAATGTAGGATTCTGTTCATTTTACTATTTATGTTGCCTATCTATTTTAGAAACTTTTTTAATGTCTGCTACATGTTCCACTTTATTGTTTGGCTCGATCTACATATTTGTTATTCATGTTTTTTTTTTTTTTACCCTCATTAAGATTCATGATATCAATCTAGCCATATGGGTCCTGGTTGTGCAGAAGACTTTGTTTTTATTAGCTCTATGATGTTGCATGATATGGGGGTTCTTTGACAGATTTATTAGCTCTTGCTATCAGTGGGGTATGTAGAAGATGAATGGCATGGATTCCTCAAGCCTGTATTGCTAAAGCTTTCTTTTCTTTTTCTTTCTAACAGTTTTTGCCTCTTTTTCAGTGCCATGGTGTGCATTTTGGGACCCAGCTGTAGTGTTTTCAAAATTATGTTTTCTGACTTTGGTGACAATACAGTATGTAATGATTATAGAACAAGGTGTGTGTGGCTAAAAAGTGCTTGTTGCATTTTTTTAAAATACTTTATATACCCTCATATTCAGCATACATGATCTAAATATAAATGACTATACTTTCCTTACAGTACTGGTCATTGATACAGTAAAATGAATGTTAAAAGCTGGGAGCATGGATTATATACCGCACCACGCTGGCAATGTGCTAGAAGTTTTTTTTTTTTTTTTCTTTCTTACAAATATTTTTTTTTTTACAAATATTAAATTATCTTGTACAGTTGTGGACAGATGTTTGGATAATGACACAAATATTAATTTTCACAAAGTCTGCTGCTTCAGTGTTTTTAGATCTTTTTGTCAGATGTTACTCTGGTACACTGAAGTATAATTACAAGCATTTTATAAGTGTCAAAGGCTTTTATTATCAATTACATTATATTTATGCAAAGAGTCCATTTTTGCAGTGTTGGCCCTTCTTTTTCAAGACCTCTGCAATTTGCCATGCCATGCTGTCAACCAACTTCTGGGCCACATCCTGATTTATAGAAGCCCATTTTCACATAATTGGTCAGAATTTGTGTGTTTTTGTTTGTCCACCCGCCTCTGGATAATTGGCCACAAGTTATCAATGGAATTAAGGTCCCATTAAGGGGAGTTTCCTGGCCATGGACCCAAAATTTCTATGTTTTGCTCCCTGAGCCACTTTTAATTTTTGCACCTATGGCGTTGGTGCTCAATCAAGCTGTAAAAAGGCACCAAATTGTTCTTGGATGGTTGCTGTGAAGAAAACAAGTGCCTTTAGTTATTTTTTTTTTCTTGCTTGTTAACCTAACACATTAAAACTCATATTTCCCTCCTAATTTGACTAGATTTTAATAGCATGTCCTACATTTAGGTTAAATCCAAAGACAACCATACAGAACAAAGACACTTTAAAATTCCACGTTCACCACCTCATTTCTGTCTACATTTCTAAATGGGTTCTAGCTGGATCCCACAGAGAGATAGTTTTCACCTGCAGCGGTAATGTTCTACCTGAAGTGTTTAAGAATCCTTCACGCTAAATGGAACCTTTTTAGTGCTCTTTGTACCATCTCCAGCCTGTTTAATGTCCCCCTGTTTACAATTCAGTAAGTTACTTCAATTAGAATTCAATTAAAATTTAAACGATCACCTCCTGAATCAATACTACAAAGTGTAGCCTTCTATCTTCTTTCCAGCTTGTTAGACAAGGTGCTTTGAGGTGTAGATACTTGGCATCGGTATCTGAGTGCTTCCTGAGTGGCTCTTGTTCTTGTCCACAAGGAGAATGAGCTGAGCAATAGAGCATCTAAGAAACCTTGTGTGCGCGCGCGCGAGTCTGCGTGTGTTTTCCCTGCAATCTTCAAACCCTGTCTCATGAAACCAGTTAAGACTTAATTTAGTTAGGGGCATCTTTGCTCAGTGGAGCAGTAACGCGCCAGTGATACTTCCCCGCATCGTGTCTTTTAGCAGCTTTGTCAAAATTGTCCTGAGAAACAGAGGTTTTGGCGGTGCATGCCTAGTAAATGTTTGTAAGACAGAGAGTAAAAAGGGCAAAATCTGACAGAGACAGTACTAAGAGAGTTGTTCTGTTCTGTAAAATTATTCATAGGATGACACAAAAAGCCTTTCAAAGCCTCTCTTGTACTATTACAATACAAACAACCTGTGCAGGCCATGTGTGAAGTGGAAATGTTAGCATTCTAGGTTTTATTTCTGAGCCAGGCACAGCGCTTACTTAAAAGAGTTTTGTGATCAAATGTAATTAATAGTGGTAATGATTTATGTTAATGTCTATGTAAAACAGCACTTCCACCGCAGGGGTCTGTGACCACATTTAATTTTGTTTCATTATTAAACGTTTAAGTACTTTGCTTATTGAGTTCCCTGTGTTATTTACCTTTTGACTGGTCATTTAAAGTTTTACAGCTTAAACTCAAAAACAAGTACAAGTACATCATCTTAACATGGACCTAATTTAACGCAAAAAAAAAAAAAAAAAATTAATAAGTCTGTCTGTATTATATACACCAATCAACCGAACTGGCAACTGAACATTAACATAATAACAGAGGCCCCACTCCACAAAGCATGCTTGAACAAACATGTAAACGGTATTTTTTTTTTTTTTTAATTCTCCATGTCATACTTATAATACAGAAAACGTGTGTCACCAAAGAAGCTACTTCTGAAGTTTATGCAACCAGTCTTTGTTTCCCTAAAAAATGTAGTTGCTAACTATTTTGGAGAGATGATTTTATATGTGCCATACAAATGTAAATGTTTCCACATTATACAGTTTTGCTTCAAACGATACAAATTTAAACTGTTAATTATTCATATTTCTTTATGATTATTGTTACCAAGTTTGGCGTAAGCTTCTAGAAGCATATGACCTGTAAAAATTGTGCTTAACAGGATTCTGTGCAAAAAATTCCGTCAAAGTCGATTTCATGTTTGCAATATATTAATAATTTTCCATTTCACAATAATACACTTTTTCAGGTTTACTTCTTTTCATGTGAAATGTAAATTGGTGATGTTTCATCTGAATAACAATTAAGATCACTGAAAGATTTGAATTCAAAAAACTTAATACACTATAGTACATAAAAGGGCATGAAATTGTATTTAGCAAAGGTGTTTCTTTATAGCTGATAAAAATATAAATGTGCATGAATATTTACAAAAAATGAAGCATGGATCAGAATATAAGAAAAACTTAATTTTTTATGAAAAATTGTGTTATATGATCTTTAATTTAATGATTTTTTTTCACCTATGGTGAGACTTTTTAGCACCAATACCATGTTCTGGCTTAAAGCTGTGACTTGGGAAACATTGTGAAATATGTGTCAGTGATCAATCAATTAAACTGATCATTTTAATTTGTTCTATCATAGTCCTTGATTTGCCCAGAATTGTGTAAATGCAGCTCTTTATACAGTATATGTGCATGTGTAGAAAATGAGGGGTCAATGGTTTGAAAGTAGGTTCAGTCTAATTCAGCTGTACAAAGTTTATTCTACTGTCACTCCCAAGACCCTTTAGAAAGAAGTTGCAAATTCAAACCATACTAGATCACTAATACAATACAGTAACACACTGCAGAGCATAAATAACAGACGGCCTGCGTACTGTAGTTCGGAGTATATGAACGTCTTTATTAATTTTTGAACTGTATGCACAAATGAATCTACTTTTTTTTTTTTTTTTTTTAGTAAATACACTGATCAGCAAATTTCAGTGTCGTTTTTTCATGCTTTGTCAACAACAGTCATTAGTGTGTCTCAGGAACACACTGTGCTAATGCCCTGCAGGTCAGAGCCATAATGTGAATCCAACCAAGATCAAGGAATGGAAAAATAACAAGGACCTAGGGAGAGTGGTGGCTAATGAACATGTGTTTTGACACAGCACCCAAGCAATAGCAACGACGAGACACCTGGGCAGCAGTGAAAAATAGGAAGATGAAAGATCTGATTTCACTTTCATATTTCCTGCTGATATTATGTGCAAATCTACGGAGCTGAAAAGACATTTGATAAAATATAAAAAAGCTAAAAATATGAAAGAAATGTAAAAAAAATATATATATATATATATATAGAATAATAATATTTGCTTGTTTGTAGCTGCTCATTTCATTTCTTTTTTAACTTCAAATATCCACAAATCAACAAGCTTTTGAATCCATAGATTCTGACAGCATCAGCCACACCCACTAATATATTTTTGTTAATTACATTTCTATCTTGGTTAGTAAAGTTCAAGACATAGAAATGTATTATAACAGTAGAGTCTCACGATGATTGTGTATCTGTAAAATACTTTTTTTTTTTTTCCCGTCTGGTGTGATCTGGATGGCCTACACCTCCACAGCTACTTTCACACAGTCGAAGGCTAACAAGCTGCTGCACAAAATAATTCAATAAATCATTGCTCCAGTGAAAGTAAGGTTCATACCTCTGATATCACATTTACACTTTGTTCTAAAGTTAGGAAAGAGAACTTTCCATAGGAGCCTGTGGTTGGGATTGTGAACTTTTGAACATAAATAACACAGTGGCAAGAATTTCTCTCTGAAGAAAGCAAATTTTCCAAGTATATTTAGTGGCAGAAGTTTTGTGCCCACCTACAGTAAGTGATATATAAGCAAAGTCACATGACAGAAAGTGCCATTGCACTTCTGCACAGATGTGATATCTTTGGCGTTTGGGCTATATCACTGAATATTCAGGATAACCTTAAGTGTAATATTGCTTTTATACTAATGTCATTTATTAAAAAAATTTGTGAATTATTTAAATAGCTCCACCAACACATTTCTTCCTGCAACTGGCAGAACTAGCATTTAACTGACAATTAGTGTCATTAAAGATTATTAGAACCAAAGATGTCAGGCTTTTTATTTAAATTTTATTACTATTATCATTTTTTGAGGGGGCACAATTTAATGGCATTGTCACCTAAAATGTTGACAACTCTGAAAAACAAACATTTATTCATTTTATTGTATTTATATTTATGTATTTAACTTGTAAATTTGTAAACTATTTAACGTATATTTAAATTTATTGTGTCGTTTTTTCTTTTTCTCTCCCTAAAATTATCAAATACACTGTATACAATGGAATGTTTCTTCATCTCTCACAGCACAACCTCAATGATCCTAAGTGTAGTTAACACAGCACATTCCTCACTGAGAAGCTCTATGCTGAAAGATTGGCCAAATTGTCATCTCTTAATCCTCCTGGACCGCTCAGCAGCATTTGACACAGTAGACCACAACACTCTTGTTTATCTGTGGCACGGATTCCTGTGGTTTGCTTTCAAACTAGAAAGTGGCATGTAGAGGATCAACATCTGCTCCATGCAGAATCTTCATTGGTGACCCACAGGGCTCAGTACTTGGTCCTGTTTTGCCCTTCCTCTATACCAGATCTCTTGGGATTGCATAGGTTTTTATACCATTGTTGTGTGAATGACACTCAACTCAAAACTCTCTCCTTTCCTCCCCCAGACACTCATGTTTCTGCTCGGATCTCAGCATGTCTGGCAGACACCTTATCTTCTATGGCAGCTCATCAACTGAAACTTAATCTCAGATACATTGAACTGCTGTACATCCCAGGTGATTCATCCCCCCCATCCGGATATTATAATTTCCCTAGGCAACTCTCAGATTACATCTTTAGTCATTGTCTGCAACCTTGGGGTAACCCATAGCAATCAACTGTCTTTTTCCCTTCACATTGCTAATCTTATACGCTCATGTCGATTTCTTCTTTATAACATCACAAGCATTTGTCCATTTCCCTCCATATATGCCACTCAGGTGCTTGTTCAGTCCCTTGTTATTTCTAGACTAGACTAATTCCTGGCCTGTCTGCATCTGTGCAAAATTTGTCCCCTGCAGAATATTTCTTCTGATCCTTCAGCACTGCTTGACTGGCCACTCCAAGGACCAAGAAAGACGTGCATTTAGACTGTTTTTTGTTCTTGCACCCAGGTGGTAGAATGAACTTCGTTCAGATGTCTTTTACAGCCGAGTCACTGGCAACCTTTAAATAACTTCTTCCCAGCTGATGATACTTTTAGTTAGTAACCTAGTGAACCAGTATAGGGTATTTCTATTGATGGAAACTTCAAAGACCTTCAAACTTCAATCAACTTAAGGTCTGCTTTCTGTCTTTGCTATCATTAAACCTAATGTTAATCACTTATGAGTTAATCACTGATGCTAAAGACACTTTACAAATCTAAATTCTGAAACTATAAGTGATTTAGACATTTATTAAAGTCATACTATTATTTCGTGAGCTGGTTATTAATACCTCACAATGATTAACAAATATAAACCCAGTTATGTGTTGTCTCGTAACATTTTTGCTTGACTCCTACAGTCACACTGGTGAGCAATCTACCAGCTTGAACACATACCAAAGTAGTTCATCCCTCTAAAATTATAATTTAATTACACTACTATTACAGCCATGCTATAAAAGTAAATTAATCAACAATTTCTGAGCAATTAGACTGGAGAATGTGGTAGCATTACTATACAATAGAAGATATCAGATACTTTGTGCAGTGTAAGTGGAGCTTTTGTGGCTGAGAATAAAACTCCTGAGACATTCGATTCATGGCTCCATTTGCATCGAGAGCTCAGGCTCTTATACACCAAGGACTCTTTTATACCTATTAGTCCAAATCAGGGTTAAATTCCTACTTTTGGGTCATTTGCCATGGGGTTTGTTTTCTCACTGAACAACCCAAAAAGCTGTAAAACAGTGGCTGAGGATTGGCTAGGGCAGGAAACCCTTGCTTAAAACTTGCAAACTTCTGCCAAGTGTGTAGAGAAATCGTAAAAAATCCCTTAAGCATGAAGAACACATAGCAGCACTCACTTCTATTACTACACAGCATAAAAAGGCATCTAAGCAAGAGAAATATTTTGAATATACTTATATTAATCTTAAAATAGAATTACAAATAAAATAAAGATAATTTCTAATAAAATGTTATTAAAATGTTTGCTTTTCTTGTTCTACTGGCAAATACTTTTGCTACTTTTAGGAATTCATTTAAGTTTTATATCAACAGAACAAGAATTTTTTCACTTACAACGTTAGTAACATTTAAGAAATATAAGATTAAGTTTATTTGTTTTGTTGTAAAAAAAAAAAAAAATATATATATATATATAGCATTTATAGCTAGGTTTGTCTAGATTTCTATTATCTATTACTTAATTAATTTTTTTTTGTTGGTCATTCCCAATCTCAGGTCAAATAGCATGTATGTATGCATCACCTACTGTAGCTCTGTTTGTGGCTCACATCTATAGGAAAGTGTTATCCATTACCCAATGCACATAAAGTTTGGGCCATCTCTTACATTCTGAATCGCTTTCTCATTGAAATCAAGCTACTCTAGAGTTCGATCAAAAACCTTACCAAGTCCGCCGCACAGAGGTGGTCTCGGATCGCTGGTTTTTAAATAAAGTACACATTCGAGTTTGATTGCTCTGTTTTCCTCTACACAAATGAACTAGACTGAGTAGAAAACGCATGGCATGATTTAAACAGACTTAAAAAAAAAAAAAAAAAAAACTGATGATTTTTTATTTTACGTTTTTCCTTCTAATTTTTTTATATAGTGGTTGAGTCCAGATAGAAGAGCTCTGCAAACAAAAGATTAACATCTTTTGATAAAAAATTTTTATCTGGACTTTTTCATAAAAGTATTTCCACTAGGCTTGGCAAAATGCGAAGCCGTTTCTGACAGACAATATGATTTAAGAAAGCTGAAACAATTCGGACACTACAGTCTTTCACTTTTTCCCTCATTGGTTCTTCTTTTGCTACTATGGGCTAACCACGTTGATGTACTCCGTCCTTGTAGAGTTCAGCTTTTGCTGCTGTGATCAGATTGTGAAACAAAACGGTGAGTTATTTCTACTGAAATATTTTTGATAATTAGCATTTCAGTTTTATCACTAAGGCCTGCTTTACAGGGCTGCTTTACACAGCTGCATATCCAGATTAGTTGTATGTGCTGTAAGCAGATGGTTAAGCTTTTCTGCCTAGTTTGCTGACACGTTAAATTTAGTGTAGTTAAGGAACAAACATCTCTTCTCTCTTATCTACAATTGAACAGGAGTATACCGTATTAATCCGTATCTGATAATGGAATGTTGTAGAAGAATATATTAGTGTATGAAGTATAAATTATAAAGTATAAATTATAGTAAATTAGTGTAGATACCATTATATAAAGGAGGTTTTTTTAAGTTTTAATTTTTTTAAAGAATCGCCACTAAAAAAAAAAAAAAAAAAAAAACCCACTTACAGAAAACATCATAATCCTTTTAGCAATTTCATTTCAGAGCACTCATAGTTGAGTGGCTTATGATGTGCCAAATAATGTTTTATTTATTTATTTTTTCCTTTCTTGCTGTTGTGGAGATGAAACGCTTTATAGAAGTACAGTTTTGAATCAGCTAAACAATCCACTTCAAATTTATACCATTATGACAAGTAGAGGTTTGAACCCAGACTCTTCAGGTGACCATTAGCATAAACAGTTTTGATTTCTTATATATTCCAAAAACACAGAAATTATCATTTTTGCATACTGATAGATAATTCGAAAGGAAATATAAACTGTTTGATGTTGGAGCTATCCATGTATATTAGCATTGTATTACATCCAGTAATGGGGAGGCTTCTGCCTTGCTGTGCTCTGATTGTTTAGGGCTGCACGTAGGGCCTTCTGTTGATATACATCTTCAGTTCAATTTGTAGCTTGACAGCTCCCTGCCTTCTCCACACACCAGGTGCTGACTGCTAATATTTACAGAGGTAAAGTGCTCACTAGCTCGCCGCCAATTCATCTCAATTGCTCCATGCTATTTAAAGGACTCAGATGTGTTACAGTTTTGCCTCATCCCGTTTTATCCTTCAATCAAATCTTGGATTTGTGAGGAATCAAAGCAAAGAAATGCCATGGGATGGATTTTACGACACCTATATTCACAACAGGTTTTCAGCAGGCTTTGTCTTTGTGGCAAATCCATAGCTTTAGGGTTCAACAACTTCAAAACGAGTTGAATTTTTCAGACGCCAAAGGACCGTAATAGTTTACATAACCAAGCAGCACCAACTATAGGACTTTTAGAACACATCCATAAGCACTGCATTAATATTTTACTGTAAACAGCAAAACTCAAGAATTGAGTGAGGTAACTATCTCAAACATCCATCTATCTATGGAGAATAAAGATTACACTTTAGTGCTCTGATAAATCCTGATTGACCCTATTCCAGATTGATGGATAGTGCAAAGGATCATGCATAGAGCCAATTGTACAAGCCTCTGAAGGCAGTATTATGATCTGGGGTTGCTTTAGTCGGTCACATCTAGGCTCAGAAACATTATGTCATAATAAAACGAAGTCAACAGATGATCTGAATGTACTGAATGACCAGGTTATCACATCTACAGAGGTTTTCTTATTTTCTTTTCTTCCCTAATAACAAAGGAATATCCCAGGACTCAAACAGGTGATAAATGGTTCTGGTAGAATGAGGAATCATTTTCATACATACTGTAGACTGGCCATCATGTGCTGCGTGTGTGAGTGCACATTTTCTTTGATTATATTGATTGATGATTCCCGCTAAAATAATCAAAAATAGCAGTGTTGACTGTTACACATAACATATATTGATTTATTTGGTTATGTTGGGTGATTATTAATGTAAGATGGACAGGGATATGATTGGGCTTCCATGATAAATCAGTTGATCAGTTCAAAATTCCTATACAACTGTCAGTCAACTGTCAGTTCTATATTCATAAGTTGATGGGCTTATCTACAATTGTTTTTACTTTATTTTGAAGTAGACTTTTGGAAGACTTTTCCCCTGCCATTTCAGGGTGCAACATGTAGAATATTTAAATATTTCTGTGGAAAATATTTTTTGTTTTTTGTTTTTTTCTTTAAATCCAAAATTTTGTGAAATCAATTGAATTTTGTGAATCAACTCAATTTTGTGAATCCAAAAATCCATTTCAGCTTAATAATCTTATTTTATAGCCCTTTAGCGGCTGCTGATCCACATGGTTACACAGTAAAGTCCCTAGCGCTGATGTAAAACTTAAGATATTTAACATTTAGCTAATTTGAGCCCAAGTGCACTTATATAAACACTGTACTGTGTTAATTCAACACTGGGGATTTTGATGTGTACATGTTGCTAATGAATTTGCCTTTTCCTTTTATCTCAAAGGATTACAATAAGTGTTTCTGGTATACTGAACTATACACATACAGAGTGTATATAAAACAACACAAAACGTAAAATGTTCATCAGTGTATGAGTGTTAAGTAATGAGAAAGCCGGTGTCTCCTAATTTAAACAGTGGATAAAATAAATGAATTAATTTAATTATATTGTATTAAAATTAATTTGTAAAAGCTTTTTTGCACAGTGTACCATAGTGATATATAGGAAATTGACTCAGTTATGTGTTATACATTTTTTCTGTGTGGCATGCATCACCACACTGACTCCACAATCGATTTTCTAAAATGTTTTTTTTTTTTTTTTTTTAATAATTATAAATGTGGTTTGCTCTAAACCATTCACACATTTGCAGGCAGCACAGCATCCCGTGTGGTGGTACTGAATTATTTACTCATTTTATTTATGGCCGATGATGTACAGTACCAGAGATACATGTAGATTTTTGGAGAGTATTATAGTTTATTTAGATTTTTGTTCATTTAATATAACTTTAGGATTAAGTTTTGAACTCTTAAACATTAAAGTGGCTTATTAAAGTGGAGTTTGAACATATTAAATCCAAGGTACAAACATGAACATAAAAAAATATGACTAGCGCTAGGGACTATAACCAGGAACTAATGCTAACGCTAACAACAACAACGGTGACAAAACTACAAAGTATGTAAACAAAGAATCAATAAGGGAACAGAACAGAACTGCAAACCAAACAAACGTGAAAAAAAGAAAAGAAAAGAAAACTCAAATAAGGACTATAAGCTGTATAGACAAGCTAATCAACTTGAACAAAAATCAGAAAGACAAATGAAGGGTCATGACTGAAAATGAAATGTCGCATTGCGACACCTGGTGGACAATTCACGAATTGCTTTGAAATGCGACTGATTTATTTTGACCGCTGTCGTTTTGCCACGGCGGTAATAGGCATTCTCGTTGACTAGCTACTGTAGAGGTAGTGTCTTCCTGAAAAGACCATGTCAGTTAAGGAGCCCGTTGAGGGGGGGAAACGTGCTAAATCCAGTAGGTCAGTATGCATAACGATGTGCAAAACCCTGCTAGTTAAGGACTGTATGATGAAGTCAGTCTTTAATAATGTGGTTGGATTGATACATGGTAAAAAAATTCTCACATTGTATTCCGTTTGTAACAAAACACCTGCATATCTGTACAAAATAGAATAAAATACATTTTCAAGGACGCCTTGTTAAAAAAATAAAAAAAAATAAAAAATAAAGAAAACCTATATTGTAGCAAATGCCAAACTTTCACTAAGGGAAGGGATTTGCCCTCTGAAGTTTCTTTTCTCTTCACTCTTTCATGTTAAGGCAATGCAACTTACTCCATGAGAGGGAAAAAAACTCACAGATTTTTGACATAAGCCCTACATACTATAAATCCTCCACTATTGCTCTATAAAATATTTATTCAATGCTTATAAATGTGTTATGAAGTTCCAGTGGTGCATTTCAAATAGTGTTGCTATCTTATAATTATTATTTTTTTAAAATAAGCTGCATTCATATTAACCAGTATAGTGTACATAATATGAGAGACCATGATGTACTGTATTATACAGTACACTACAACTCGATATTTCCATTATATTAAGGTATACTAAATATTTTCATAGTATTTCAATGTATTTAAACCAAGTATTCCTCAAGACATTGGAAACTCCGAACCCACTGCAACACCAATCCCAAATAACATTAGCAAGTCATGAGATACCGGCCTTTCGGGAAGACTTCCGCCTTATCACCTCGGATTTATTTTCTCAGCCGAGGCTCAGTGTTGACGTTTCCCCTCTGCAGATAATGATCTTTAGTGAGGACCTGTTTGAGACTCTCTCACACTGACCTCACCGCACAAGTCAGCAGTCATCCCTAAAGACAGCACAGTGCTGCCAGGACTGCCGAACCTTTTTCCCCTGGCAGGCTGAGCTATATGCTTCGCAAATTAGAGTAGTCATCAAGCTCACAGCTCACACAAGCTCACACTGCTGGGCCAGGAGTAAATACAATGGTAATGGTGGGAGAAGGAAGTGGGGTTTTCCATCCACTTGAAGATTTAGAATTTGTAAGCAATGAAATAAAAAAAAATGGTCAGGTAATCTAGTCTATATTGTGATTTAAGAAAAGGAAAAATAATATTGTACGGTAAGTCTTACACTCTTATCTCGCCTACGCGGAGTCAGCACGGGTTCACGCGGTGGCCGTAAGTACGGCTCAATGTGATTCACTGTGAATTTTTGCAGTTTTGTCGTAGTGACTATATTGTTTCCGCACAAAATAAATAAATAAATAAATAAAATTTGTGGCGGTCCTCGTGGAACGCCAGGAGGTCACTCATGGTACCCGTCTCACCAAGAGTCAAACTGCGTATGAGATACAGTAGCGGTGTTCTACACAGGTTGGGTGTTTTGGTTCCGCATTTACTCTCGCAAGACTGCGCCTCCAATTCGTGAGGGGAATCCAGGGGACACAGCGGTCAGGTGACCTCGTTTAAAGGCAGCAACGGATGCCATTTTGTCTCAGAGCTGTACTGGACTATGAACTCTGTCTTGCTGAGGATTTTCTGAACTTAGAATTATAAATCGGGACAGCTTTACAGGACAGCCATTTTCCATCATAGTGCTTCCAGACTGATGCATTGAAACCGGTGAGGCTGACTCATGTCTCCTGCACCCCCACAGGCAAACACATACACTATACAGGACTTTGGATATTTTATACATTCACTTACACGCTGAAAATATTGTATATCATGGTAAATATTGGTATCTGATATCTTTTTCTTGTACAATACATGCGAGCTACTTAGATCTGCGGTCCATTCATACCTGTGGAAATTCATAACTCGAATGTTCGTAAGTCGGGGACTTACTGTAGTAACTACATTACTTTTTCTTAAAATGTATAACAAAATTCATATATAAGCACTAATGTATCTACAGCAACATTAATATTAGTATGAGCAAAAAAAAAAAAAAAAAAACTTCAAATGGCCTTTTTTTTAATGTTGATTTCCAATGCAAAACAAATTCATAAAGCTTTTTTTACATGAGCAAAACATGACCAGGTGTCAGAAAAGAAGGAAATTCGTTGTAATCCGATGTTCCTGAGCTGCTGTGAGCTGCTATAATAGTAATCCACAGTCAGCACTGTGTCAGCGAAGTACTGGATCGAAATCAGCATGAAATTTGTACTAATACATCATATACCAGTTTGAATATCTCAACCAGCATAACACCTCAAAAACTGGCATGGAGGGAAAAAAAAAAACATCAGACTTCACATTGACGCTTGATAACCTACAGCCAATCATGAGAAAGAAAGAGAGAGAGAGAGAGAGAGAGAGAGAGAGAGAGAGAGAGAGAGAGAAAGCGTTTGAATCTAGGGGCACACTGTACTGTACGAAAAAAAAACTTCCCTTCTGATATAACGTCGATCCCTTTGTTTTGTGGCATGTTATGTTTCACACTCATTGTAAAATAGATTCAAATCCCTTTTTCCACCTCATCATTCTAAACACAATTCACGACTGTAATTGTTTTGTAATTTATGAAAAGAAAAAAATCAAGACTGAAATCTCTCATTTAAACAAGTATTCAGACTCTAACACTTGCAATTGAGCATCTGTGCCTGATTGAATTAATTGGACTAATTTAGAAAAAGCTCAGACCTGTCTATATAAGGCAACACTGTAAATTGTGTATGTCAGAGTGAAAACAAAGACAGAATTATCTGTAGACCTGCGAGACAGGATTGTTTCACGACCCAGATCAGGGGAAGGATACAAGAAACTTTCAAGAGCACGGTAGCCTCCATAAGTCTCTAATGGAAGAGACTTGGAACAACCAACAGCCTTCCCAGATCTGTCTGCCCAGCCAAATCGAGTAACTGGGGACGAAGGGCCTTGGTCAGTGAGGTAACCAAGAACCCAAGGGTCACTATAAATGATATCCTGAGTTCCCTTGTGGAAATGGGAGAGGCTTTCAGAAGGACAACCATCACTGCAGAACTCCAGCAAGCAGGCCTCCATGATAGAGTAGCCCGGTAGGAGCCATTCCTCACTAAAAGCCACATGACAGGCTTCTGGGTATTTGCCCAAAGTGCCCCAGAAGAAATCTTAGACCATGAGAAACAAAATCCTCTGCTCTGAGGACACAAAAGATTGAACTATCGGGTATCAGGAAATCAGGCGCTGTGCATCAACTTATTAAAACCATCCCTACAGTCAAACACGCTGGTGGCAGCATCATGCTGTGGGGATGTTTTCCTACGACTGGGAGTCTAGTCAGTGTAGAGGGAAAAACAGTTGCAGCAAAAAAAAAATGGAACAATCCTGAGTGAAAATGTTCAAGAATGCTCAGGATCTCAGACTGGGGCAACAGTTTACATTTCAACAAAACAACGACTCAAGGCATAATCGCCAAGCAAACACAGGAGTGGCTTCAGAAGCACTCTGTGAAATTCCTGGAGAGCCAGAGTCTAGACCTGAACCCAATAGAGCATTTCTGGAGAGACCTAAAAATGGCTGCTCACCAGCGCTGCCCGTCCAACCTGGTTGAGCTTGAATGATTGTGCCAAGAAGAATGGAAGAAGCTTCCAAAACAGAAAGCCCTGGTAAGCTTGTAGCATCATTCACAAGCAGGCTTGAGGCTGTCATTGCTGCCAAAAGTGCTTTAACTAAGTACGGAGTGATGGGTCTGGAAACTTATGTAAATGTGAGATTTCAGGCTTTATTTTTATGCATACACACTATGAACACTTTACTTTTTCATTTTGGAGTATTGTGTGTTGAATAATGAAAAATGATTTAAATCCAATTTCAGATGAGTGAAACAAAGTCAGAAATCGCAGAGGAATGTGCAATGCCTTAAGGAAAGCTTACTTGGTAGTGGTTACAGAGCTGATTTTTTCCCCTCAAACCAAAGCTTACTATTAGTTAGCATTAAGTCACTAGTTAATTCTGAAGATAATGTGCTGTTGTTGATATTAGCATAGAAGGAGCCACAGCATAATCAAAATATAAAAAGCATAAATTCAACAAATGCACGATCTATGTGAGAGTTTAGCAAATTCGGACTGTTTGGAACTCTGTCGTGAATGATGCAACAGTGGATGGGTGATTTTTACACGTTACTGTAGGTGCTTCAGAACTCGGCCCCATGCTGTGACTTGGCATGGTCTTCCGCTTCATGGCTGAGCGCTTGTTGCATCTAGAAGCTTTCATTTCATGATAACAGCAACTTGACTGGGGCATATCTAGCAGGGTTAAAATTTCATAAACTGACTTGTTGCAAAGATGGCACGTTTAAAGCGACTTAAGCATGATTATGCAGTCTATGGAGATTGCATAATTATGTGCTGAATTTTTTTATGCTAGCAATGAGTATGGTAGGTAATCTCTTTGTCCACATACAGTAGTTTATCTTTCAAAAACGTACCAAATTTGAATTAAAATATGTATTTTAACTTGTATGCATATATGGAAATATACTGCAAAGTCAGATTTTTTTAATATATTTCTCTAATCCTACCGTGTTGCTGGGTATATAAAAAAAAAAATTAAAAAGCAGCAAAGGCAAAAGCAACAAAGGCAAATTACATTTTCAAGCTTTACTTATTTTTTTATTTTTTTCAGTAATAACCTACTGTTCCAAGAATAGGTAAACTCTGGAAGATGGCCCTTTAAAAACAGTGTCTGCACTCCACTGAAGAGATAATGAATAGGATAGTGAGAAGTAAGGGAGCAGGAGATTGCTTTCTGCCTGGCTGCATGTGGTAGGAAAGAACACCAACAGAGTTTTTCACAGGAACATCTCAATATTTTGTCCCGGTTTTCCCTCCTTCTCTCTCACCTGGCCCGAAATTCAAGAGCACTTTTCCATTCCCAAATGTGTTTGCAGAGAGGATATTCACAGTTACCCAAAATACCACTTTCAGGTGGGTATTGGAGTTTAGAAAGATATTAGTACAACCAGATGGTCCAAGTCTACTCTATAAGCTATTCAACACATCTGTATTCGAGCCTTCTTATTATTGCAGTCTTGCCCTACTTTCTGCAGCAACAAAACCTGATTTATGAAGGTCACATACGGCAATGCCTTATCTGTGATAAAACTACAGTGTAGGGTCCAGATATTATTCGGTTATTGTTCAAGATTACTTGTTTATTCCTGCTTTATTTCGTTTTTATTATAGTTTCACCTTGGTCATGTGACTTGCTTCTCCTTGGTACACTGGTCATTAGAACACACTAAGAAATATAAATAATTAGATAACGCATAAGAAACATAGAAATTATTAAGTTGCTGCATTGTAAATAGCTTAATTGACTAAGTTTAGTACATATAGTAACTGTTCCTAAAGTCCACGGTACTGGCTATATACCTGTGAATATAGGGGATGTCTGTCACCAGGACATGGATTGGACTTTTTTGCCCCGTGCATTTTATGGGTGTTCGAGTGAAGTGGGATTTGGAGAGTTTGGAGGCCGGGTCAACAACCTTGAACTCTTTGCCTCCTGGGCTCTCTGCACAGTGGGCCGTGATGTACTTGCTTCTGCTAACTTTTCTATCATGGCAAGCATTGCCAAACCACTTTTTCAGTGGTTTGTGCTGCATTGGTACCAGACCAGGCAGGTTATGGTCCCAGTGGGCATGGATGAGCCTTGCGTGCCTACCAGTCTACTGGAATACAATTGATAGTGTTATTCAATTCAGTAAAATAATGTTATGGCTGATACACACACTATAAATAGATATCTACATGTTCAAGAGATATATATTTGTTTTAATAAATAATATGACTTAATAAATAATAAACCATGTTTTTATCTTTTTAGAAGCTGTTCTAAAATTTCAGATACAGAAGTGAAAGGCAAAGTCTTTTCTATAAGTCACACAATGATCTACTGCATGTTTAAGATTTTAAAATGTTTAAATTTTCATACAGGTTACCGCTTTATATTGTATTTTTTATATATAGAAGCAATGTGTGAAGGCTGAAGGACACAATTTCACTTTCAACCAAAACCCTTGGCTTTATCTTATACTTATTGACATTTACTGTATACTTGGACTTGACTTAGTCTTAGCCGTTGGTCTTGTTAAATATGGTCTTTTCGGGGTTTTTTTTACTTGCCCAAAGTTTGCAGAGAAGTAACTCATTCGTCTAGAGAACACCGAATCCTGAAGGTGTATAAAGCCAAACACAAGAGTCGTTCAAGTCAAATTGAAGTTTTTGATTGTGCTTTCCAGAAACTAATTACCCAAACATGTGGAGATCATTTGGAGCGAGGTGAGGACTGCATGTGGCAATAACTCCCAGCTGAGTATCTGCAATGTGCAAGTGGTGTTCATGAATGAGTGTGTGTACAGTTCCCACAGGCAGATGAGTCACTTCCTCAAACTTCCTTTAAAGTGTTTGCACCATTCAAATGTTTTACCGTGGCTAAGAATCTCATCACTGTACTGTATGTGCTGATTGATGTTATATCAAATCACGTCTTCATTCATGAGAAATTTCATCTCCAGTGCCTGTTTGACTTGAACACCCCACGTAGTTGGAGTAATGTCTTAGCCTTAACAAGGCTTTAATGGATTTATGCCCTGGGTTTTGTGCAATCATGACTGCATATGTTTTGCTGAAAGTGATGTCAGGGCACAAGATATCTATTTAATTTTAAAAACTGTGTTGCGAAGAGGAAAACACAAATATGCACAAACATTCTGACAATATGCTCAGCTTAGCCATAGTCTGCAGACGGAGATTAAATGTCAAAGCAAATCAGAGTGACATTTTCATTCATGGGCGAAAAGGCTGTTATTTGTTTGCTTCTATCAATCAGCAAACCAGAATAATGACACATGTCTAGCAGAACCCAGATAAAAGAAGCCTTCAATTAATGCTTATTATAACAAATCACAAGAAGGTGTAAAATTTCAGTCATTTTTCAATATTATATATACGTACGCATGGAAGACATGCAAGAAGTAAATACACCCATAGTTTAATGATTAAAATGTACACTAAATTGTTTAGATTGCATGCCAAAAAGTGAAAATTCTGAAGATATTTTAGATTTTTAAATAAGCTGGATTGGCTGAGGGTGGACTGAGGAAAGAGCTAGGAATCTTTGGAAAGAACTCGTCGACCTGGACCTTTTTAAATACGTCTTACCTCTTATGCCCAGGTGAGTTGTAGTTCTTTATGTTTTACAAGTTCGAATGAATTATATTATATTATACTCCCAGCTATACTTACAGATTAAGTATGCTACTGTAGTTCTGTAGTTACTGTAGTCGGCAAGCATAAATACACTTGATTCCTTGATTTTTTTTTTTTGTTGTTTTTTTTTTTACCTTTGCTTTTGCATTGTTCATTTTCAAGAGCAAGGCACATTACCTATGCTATGGAACAGACACACGCATACTTCGACTTGCAAATGATTTGTCGGGCCAAACGGCTACACACAGAGAAGCAGATGGCAGAGATTGCACTTCACAAAAGAGGTGAAACATGAGGAAAAATGTGCCAGTCAAATGGTTGATGGAATTTACCCACAATTGATTTTAGCAGTGGAGAAATGGAAGAAATAGCTAAGCTCTATTATAGGGTTTGGGTCAGTTCCATTCTAAACCTTTTTTTTCCTTCTTCTTCTTCTTCTTCTTCTTTCAGGAGCACATTCCTACTGGTTTGCGTGTTTTTCAAACATTATTAGTCCAAACATTACTGTATGTACTGTCTATGATGGATTGGCACCAGGGTGTACCCGGCCTTGTGCAATAAGTCTCCAGGATATGTATACAGGATAAAGCGGTATAGATGATGAGGAAGTGAGAAAGTCACCATGTACTGTTCATGAAATGACAGTGTGTTTTGTGCCCTTTTGATTATATATAGAACCAAATTCAGCCATTTTCTTGTAATATCCAGAACCTATGTCCTGTCCTGTCAGTAACCTAAATCACCTTTTCAAGGGGTGTACTGGTACGTCCTGACATCATACACCAAGATGCAACAGTGTGATGTGCAATTGTCCAAATGTTTCATTCACATTGCACATATTAGTAGACTCATAATCTGTGCAACTCATTGTGCTATACATTAAGGGAGCCTGGCCAGGCGATCATGGTCTTTCATTCACAGCCTGCAAAAACTGCACTTGTGAAGTCTGATATCTCCACACTGCAATGCAGAGCTATCAGGCAACACACATTATACACTATAGAGTTACACAGCCATGCTATTGCGGTTAAAAAGAGCTTTTCCTTTACTATCAAAAAACACCAAACCGCATGGAAAACGACCTGTTTAGCTGCTTCTGGAGCTCTGTTTCTGTTACAGAGCTCACTGCATTTCAGGACATCATGTCCCCAGGACAGACCCTTTTTTTTTTTTTTTTGCTTATGCAAGCAAAATTCTGGTTAGATAATTTAAAGATTAATGGGATTGTGAACCTTTAGCACAGTTTGTTTAATTAGATACATTTTATTGTTTTTTTTATTTTGGCTATGCTTTTTTTTTTTTTTTTTTTAAATCACACTAAAATTGAAATATGCTGTAATTTACAGCACCAGTTGAGCTATTTTGTAAATAATGTTGTGGACGATTTTGGGTGAATTTGTTCAGTGAAAATGTTCATTAATTTTTCGTTTTTCATGCAATGTTGAAAACAACAAGTATGCTGAAATAAAGCCCTATCCAGTCCATATGATTACATTTGATTAATAAAGCAGATTTGATTTGGTAACTGATGTCCAATGCAAATTTTAATACTGAAAAATGTATATATTTAATAAATTTTATTAAGTATATAAAATTTTTTATTTACATATCTTTTCATCTCTTTACAACATTGGAATTGCTTATTCTTGCCAGTTATACATAGTCTGCACAATAAGAGTAAAATAATGTAATATACTGTACCTTATATATATATTTTTTTTTTTGTTTGTTTTTGTGTGTGCTAACGTTCTTCTCTGTTTAAATTGATCAATGATTTTGAACCAGTTAACTCTACTATAATATAAGTATCACAACTTAAATATTATTAGACCGTTCACATCATACAATTAAAAGGCAGTGTTTTGTCCTTAGCATTTTTAGGTATGTAATAATGTAACTAAGAGTGACATACTGTATGATGGAATTTAGATTCTAAAAACCATAATTTAATTTAATGATCATTTTGTAGCCTTATGATTATGCAATCATGTATCATTATGTGTCATGTATCATTATTTCGCACAGAGGAGGGTGATTCTAAAAAGTGTTAGAGCTACAGTATAAGCAAAGGATCTTGCCTTCTGTCTTTCCTTTATAATTCTATTAAATTCCAACTCAATTAGAACTGCGAATAATCAATTTGTGGTTGTTGGCTTCATTCTTTTTAGTCATCAGCTATTAATTATTACATTAATTCTAACGGTGACTGTTGTACCCCTGGTTCTACCCTTTCCAGAAGGTCACAGTTTAATAATTATTTCAGCTCTGTTCTTGAGTTCATGCTATTATAGCAGCACGTGACCTCACTATCGAGTATGTTTGTCTTGATGGAACTGTCAACACTATGATTGTAGTTTGCCAATAAGGAATGGGTCATGTTTCATTTCTTTGCTGTCTTTTTATGTAAACATGCATAAGATTGTATGTATTTCATTTGGGAAATCTGACTTTTGGTTTAATTAAAAAAAAAGTGTTATATTTTGTTAAATAAAAGCTTACAAACTATTATGGCTTTCAGCAAATTAGAATTCAGGAAGAAAGTTAGTTACAGTACTTACTATATTGACAGTTTCTTCCCATGTATTCGCCTGGACAGTCACAGGAGTAGTTGGCCACCAAATCCGTACAGATCCCTCCATTTTTACACGGGTCCCTTTCACATTCATTGACGTCTGCAGAACACATATACACAAAGGTGAATTAGCCCCAGAGGTAATTAGTGACATTTCTCATTTAAATGCAATAGTGGTTCTTGCTTAGAGAGTTTGGTCTGTTTGTTATTTGAATATGTGCCTCTACCCAGATTGCTCGCATGAAAGAGGTAAACACCATCTGTAATTAATCAAATTATCTAAAGACAATAGGGCCAGGAGCTGTGCAACTTTTTAAGTGGAGTCAAATAAAAAACATTAGGCGGTAAGTAAAATAGAAGAAAAAAACACAGGGAAAAAAATGAGGGAGGCAAATTAAGCTTCTCTCAATATTTCTTAATTATGCACAGTAAATAGGGCTTCTGTTCAAAATCTTCAATGAAAATGGCAAATGGCTGTGTCTGAAGAAAAACATACCAAAAAAAAAAAAAACATTACCAGTTTAATACACAACCTAAAAGCATGACCCCTTCATTCAATATAAATACCACAAAGGATAAAGTTATACTGTACCTTATGAAATGTGATTAATATTTCGTCAGCTCAGATCTGTGAGCTGGTATTTAAATTTTTAAATAATGCATCTAATATTAATATTAATCTGTATATTTCTATACATATTTATCCATCTATGTTAATATATCCCTTCTTCACCACATACACTTTTCGCAGACTCTTCGCTACAGGTTTGCAGTTATAATGGCCTCCACTCTTCTGAGAAGGCTTTTTAATAGATTCTATTGCATAGCTGTTGGATTTGTGTCCATTCAGATACAAGTACACTAGTGTGGTCTGGCAGTGATGTGAGGTGAGGAGGCCTGGAGCGCAGATGATGTTGCAGTTCATCCCAAAGTGGGTCAGTGGGGCTGAGGTCAGGGCTCTGACACATCATGCTTGGCAAACAAGTTCTTTATGGACCTTGTATAATTATATTCTCCGTCTGATAATGCCCTGCTAGGACTTCTTTGTTCTACTTTTTAAATCAATTAATACATGGTTGTAATATAATATTCCTTTCAAAAGGACCTATTATGCAAATTCCACTTTTTAGATTTCCAAATGTGACTTCAGGGGTGTGTGTACAAGGGAAAAAATACCCTAATTGACCAGTAATTTGTTGCTCAGTTCTGCTCATTTACATAGACACTAGAGCTGCAAAAAGGGAGTTTGAGGTATGAAAAAAGGCAATATCTCATGGGTATGTAAATAATAATAATTCAATAAAAAAATTATCAAATAAAAATAATAATTATAATAATAATAAAACTATAATCAAACCTAATCACTTTTCCAGCACTTTTTCCGGTGTATGTTCCATATCAGTGTTCTAAATCTCCTGCCCATGGGAAGATCTGAGTACAGAACATGAGCTGGTTCAAAAATAATTCTGTTTGTCTTTTATTACAGACTGCTCATAAATCAACTGAAATTAACTCCCATGATCTTACAAGCTGCCTTAACAAGAATAGCTAGTCTAGTTTCTGTTACAAGTCATCAGTGAAGAGAATGAGGACAATGCAATACAATAACTACAGAGCTGAGATTTGCCTGCAGGAAAAACATACATTTGTGAACTGGAGTCACTGCAATCTCAGTAGGAGCTAAAGAAGGACAAGTGTAGGTCACTTTGGTTATAAAACACTTGCTGGCACTGACACTCAACATAAACTGCTGTTTTAATATCTCGGTGTAATGGTGAGGCCTTCATGTCAGCCGGTGTCATATAAGGGGAGATCGTTTGCCCTCTCGTGGATTCATTGCAACGGGGAGTCACCAGGCACCAAAACTGAAAAGTGGTCAAAAGTAGATCATCTCCAGCAAGCGACAAAGAAACAGAATGACAGATAGAGAGGAAGAGATGGCGAAGCATAAAATGAACAGAATCAGTGAATAGGAAAAGTAGGAATGAACAGTAGAAAAGGGCATGAAAAGTATTTCTCATCCTTCAGTCAGGCTGAAGTAAGAGTTATCTCAGCTATGATAAATGCTTCTGGAGTACTGCTGTTTCCGCTCATGCTAGGATTTGCCAAATCATACAGTACGACAAATTAACCTGATGAAAATCTTAGCCCGCTTTACTTGGGGCGATGAATGGCACAAGGAGCAACAACCATGCGGCAGGTTGCGGCTGAGGAAATGCTGATCCAGAGGGGGAAACAAACAAAAAAAAAAACACCATAAAATTTTTGACAGGTTTATTACTTCAAGATATTATATAAGCTGCGAAATGCACAGCATGTAACTGGATAATGATCAAATGTGCTTGTTGCAGCACCAATAAAGTAAAATGCCCCACATCCTATAATGCCATTGTAACATTTATAGGAAAGAAATCCACCCAGAACAAATAAATCTGTGATCTTCAGTAGGGTTCAAGATTTTTTTTTTCTTCTTTAATTTAATTCCGAGCTGACCTTTTGAGTTGAAACGGGTTTCTTTGACGTTAGTCTATTTTAACTTTAAAGCGGAGTCTAGATTACCCACATTGCCGTTCGACTTCGTGCTGATAGAAGTGCCACTCTACTGAAGTGAGTGATGTGCTTTAATCTGTCCAACTCTTCTACTGCCACACATATATTGTACAGTACACTTTGCTCAGACAGGATCCGACTCGCTGTCATCGACTAACAGAGAAACCTGACTGTTGTGCTTTATGTTAAAGATTGTTGACTATTTAACACCATTGGAATTATGCTGGCAGTTTCCCACGCAACTTCTCCACCTTGCAAAAATATGACTGGACACAAAGCCATCACAACAAGAGTTATTTTGCTGAAGACGCTAAAGTTCTTGCAATCCCCAGGCACACATGCTATGCTCCAGGCCTACAGTGTACCTCTTTGGACTGTGTCCTCTCAGACCCTGGAGGTGTGAGGCAGCAGTGCTAGCTACTAAGGCACTGTCCTACTTTCAGGAGCTTCTTAGAGGAATTACAACCAATGGATGGCTATTGATTCAACTTCCTAGGAACATGTTGACTCGTTTGTATGCTACACAAGATTTTTGGCTGAAAACCTAAATACTCTGTCTATCCTGTGAATAAACCAGGGAGGACGATGTGTCGTATCGAGGCACGGTGGACACGCCATCCCGGTCTTCCCTCATTTTACACCTGACAATCTGGGGTCTCAGTCCAGTTCTATCATTTTAACGCTGAACACAGTCATACTACTGTGGCACTGCATCACAAAAATATTTTTGGCATGATTTATAATTCAGCATGTTTAATGCACCTGTTATCCCTTACCTGTTTAAGGACAAAAATGAATGAACAGCTTCTACATCTTCTTAGACAGACCTTCTAAAGTTTTTGGATCATTTTGTATAATTTCCTGTTTGAATAACTGTTTATTTTATGCATTTGGCTTCTCCTAGTTCTCTTTTGAAATGTTAATAAAACCTAGATTCTGTATCTGCCATCATTATTAGACAGCTAAAGCAGTTACATTTATTAGAAAAAAACAAAAATAGAAGTGCTTTGAAAAGTTTTATATGGAAATATTACATACTTTTGTACAATTCTAGCCAGTTGTCAAAGGTTCTTCTTTAATCAGAAATGGCTGAACTGGACTGTGAGTTGGTATTAAGCTCCGAAGCAACAGCTTACTTCATGCCATGGTGGCTTTGCCTTCATCAATCATCAAAATCTCAATTTTTCATTCACGAACCGACTGGTTTAAATATCTGTGAAATACCGAACGCGGACTAGTGCGGTTCATGGACTGACGCACACACTGGCGCAATCATCATTCTGAGCCTTGTGAGTCATGAACAGTAAACCAAGGATGGATATACGACAGACCTTGACTCAGCCAAAGCTGGGTATTATCAATCTAACGTTTCTGCTCTGTGACACAAACAGTATGTCTATGTATACCGTTCTACAGTTCTCACACAACAATCATACAGAACAATCCAAGCAAACATACTGTAGTTAGTGTTACTTCAACATTACCAGGGTTACTCATTTAGATATTTAGAAATTGGAAAACTATGCTTCAAATTTTAAATATCAGAAGTTTAGTTTAGTTTCAACTCTCATTAGAACTGAGATCCTTACTGCCTAAAAAAAAAAAAACATGCTTATTTAAAATTTTTTTTTTTTTTAATGTATTTTATGCATGTGGGTAGAAGCGACCGTGGGGCAATGCCGTGACTGGCATGTTCCCTTCATATTCATGTGTCGGTATTCTTAGCGTTCCTATACATATATGTGGATTGGCTACTCTACTGTAAAATTACCCCTAGGTATAATGTGTGTGCATGGTATCAAGTAGCAGACTAGCATCCCACTTGTTTGGAACTGTCCCACCTTGCTCCCTGTGTTATCAAGGTTTACTGACATTCTCAATTTTTTTTTGATAATTAACATTAAGATAAGAATAATTATTGAAATTGCAATACCACAGTAAATATTTAGTAGGAAGTACTTTATTCTTAAAAAAAAAACCTGCAGAGTCAAAACGACTTCTGCGGTGTCACTCGCTCAATCCACTCAAGATCATGTACTGAAATTTGCCATAGACGTTGTTCACAATTCACTTGAGAATTTCCTAGTTTAACCAATTTTGTGCAGAGGTCGGAAGTTGAAAGTAAAAGCCCTGCCACATACTGTGTCTCTTTCATCCATTAACTAAACCAGCTCTAATTAGTCCAATTAGACAAACTCTGGCGGCACGGTGCTGTAGTGGTCAGCACTGTCGCCTTGCACCGCCAGGGTCCGGGTTCGATCCCCGGCCAGGCTCAATTCCCGTCTCTGTGTGCATGGAGTTTGCTTGTTCTTCCTGTGCTTGGAGGGTTTCCTCCGGGTTCCCCGGTTTCCTCCCACAGTCCAAAGACATGCAGATTAGGCTAATTGGCGTTTCCAAATTGCCCGTAGTGTGTGAATGAGTGAGTGTGTGTCTGTAAATGGATGGATTGGCACCCTGTCCAGGGTGTACCCTGCCATGTGCCCTAAGTCTCCTGGGATAGGCTCCAGGCCCCCCATGACCCTGAATACAGTATGAAGTGGTATAGATGATGAGTGAGTGAGTAAGTAGACAAACTCTTCATTAGTGACATCATCTGTTTTGTGTACATGAAGAACTATAATACATATATCGTTTTAATTCATTTTGATTCACCATACTATATAAATATGTAAACCCACTATATTATCTTATTTTAGATGTTTTAAACGTCTGCATTTTACAAGTGTGCTTTTGGAGAATTGAAGAAAGTTGATGCAAAGATAAATGACAGTTACACTTTTTTACTGCCAAAACATTTACTTCAGCAGTAATGAATCACAAGTATGCATTGCTTAATATCAGTAATACTTTCTGTGAAAGAGGACATTTCATGTTACAGTATAGTAACTGTAACACTGTGCTGAGGCAGAGAAACAACATAAAAAAAAAAAACTTTAAATGGGCATGAGTGATTTGTACTGTATATAAGACACATGAGTGTGTGGAAAGATTATGCATGCGCTAGGTGTGGGAGCCTCTTGCATTCACCTTGCCTGCTTAATGTCTGCTATTACTTTAATGTTATAAACCTTAGGAGACGAATGATGGACATTGACACGTTATATGGTGTATACCAGTACTATGATAGGGAGCTGTTGTCATGCACCGAAATAAAACTTTAAACTTTTGTATTGCTTATAATGGTTCTCATGATTTGCAAAGATCTTCGTGTGCAATAAAACATATGTTTTCCCTTTATATAATTTCCTGGGACTACTTGCTATCTGAACCAGTGCAAAATCAAAATAAAATTTTTAATTTGTCATATTCTTTATTGAAACTCAACTAACATACAGTACAGTATATGAGGCATGCATATAATATTACATTTTATACTTAAACATATGGGATGTAGGCTGATTTATCCATTGTGACCAAACTGTGAAAAGGTGGAGCCATAGCTTTTTGAAAAATCACTCAATTCACACTACAACCAAAATCATTTTATTTAATATTTGTGCTCATCAACATGACTAAAAGAAAACATGCACAAAATATTCTCTATCAGTTTGAAATACTTTTTGCTGTCGAAGTATTAAATATATTAAATGTGTGCTGAGACTATCCATGGATTTTATTGTATAGCACATAAATTAGCCCCTGGCCCCAAAAAGTTGAGAAGCTATTATATATTGGGATAAACTATGTACAAGAAACAGGTTTTACATTGTGAATCGTGGAACGAAAATAAATAAAAAAATTGCGGTACCATTTCACAATTAGCAATGTACGTGATCCACATGTCAATGGACCCTTATGGTGATACTGAAGAATGAATTCAATGCACTTCTCCATATGAACTAAAATGGAAACAGAACAAAACAAGCACTAACCTATAGCATACAATCAAAAGTCGAAAATCAAAAGAGATTCGGTTTTAATTAATACATGCACAAGGGCGCACCATTTTCATTAACCACCATTAACCTGACAATCGAAGACTCGAGAATGCATTACTGAATGTGACAAGAGCAAACCATCATTAAGCCATTATCCTCATGCAAATTTAAAATTGAGGATTAATTCTACTTAAGTGTGTTGAAAAGTGTTAATCAAATCGTGCTGAAGGCGAAGGAATGGCCGTTAGAGATACGTGAAATGTTAATTGTGTGGTGTGTAAATTGAAGTGAGGAAATAGCAAAACTCGTTTCAAATGTTAAATAAAAAAGGTCAAGATTTAATCAGGGTGCAAACATGTCACAGGAGTGGAATTCACACGAATAAAAGCTTATGAAAACAGAAAACATACTTATACTGTATATTTCTTCGTATCATATTACAGTGATAATTGTCTTGATTTATTTAATTTAATGATCGCAATCATTAAAAATTTAATACAACACTCTTATAATAAGCAAACTTCACATAGGAATTTCTATTATCCATAGTTCCAGTCTACAATGTAATTTATTTATTGCTTCATTAGATATAGTTCAAAGCTGGTGAGAAACAAACATATTTAAAAGTTTATAAAATTATGTCATGTATCACGTATTTCAGGCACAGGGAAGGGGATGCAAGTGCAGATTCTTATTGTGGACAGCACAAGCAAAACAAGCCAAGTGCAAAACAGGATCATACAGAGAACAGGTGTGATGGATTTGACAACATGGCATAATATATAAGAGCCTGAAAATATCCCAGTTGTGCCTGAACACCATACAGTACAACGAACTCTTGACCATGAAATGCAACCATAAAAAAAAAGGAAGAGGTGGATGGGTCCTCCTACTCATATACTGTTACCAATTTAGTGAAACACAAGGCAGGTGTGGGCAATCTGTGAGGGTGACTAGATCATGTGATTTGCTAGTGCTGATGGGTAATGTAGTCCTTCTCAGCCATTTTGTGGCCAAAGCTGTAGTGCAGTAATATCTCAGCCTGAATGTTTATGGATATGTTTCATTTTCTGGTATTACTATAAAATGAAAAATGATGTAATGTAGACATTAATTGGATAACAAGTGTTTTGTCTGTCCAGTTTAGTCCAGTCTATACATGTGTTTCCATGTAAAAACATTATTCTGACATTTAGATGTGCCATTAAAAAAAAAAAAAAACACACACACACACACACACACACACACACACACACACACACATTTTCAATTAGGGTTTTAAAGTGTCAAGATAATGCTGAACACAAGTCACTTCAGATCTCTTTTTTTTCCGCTATAAAAGAAGAATTGAAGTCTCCTTTTACTCTTATCCTTTAAGGAAATCAAAACAACGTGTATTTGTTTCATAAATGGTGGGACAAATAACCTGAAACTGTAAATGCTGCTCTTTTAGTGTAATTTTCCTGATTGTTTAAAAAGTAATAACTAGTGATAGGAATCTGTAACCATTCCATCATTGATCAACAGAAACTCGCAATGTAATGCTTCTTGCACTCACTGTGTTTCCTGAAACTTAATCCCACCACCATTCACTATTACTAAACCCAAAATACATTACCCATATGTACATCAACTAGGATTACTTGCACAAGCATATAATAATGAATATATTAACGTTACAAACATGCTGAAATTGACATTGTAGGCCAACTAATATTTAGTTTTGTACACATCATTTTCCCCCCCAAATTTTTTACACAACTGTAATTATTAGCCTTATACGCATGCGCGTTCCTCTGACTTTATGCACACACACACACACACACACACACACACACACACACACACACACACACACACACACACAATCAACTGATCATCGACTTGGCGCTGCAGTCGCTCGATAGTTCAGGACTGGAATTTCCTACAAGTCTACCTGAGCCTCCAATAACTACCTGAACTCCATATTAAAATCAATTAACATCAACTGTTATACTGAACTGCCTGCCATCCAACACACAGTATGAATGCAGATCAATTCCTGATTTCTGTTTCACCCAAATGAGGATGGGTTCCCTGTTGAGTCCGGTTCCTCTCAAGGTTTCTTCCTATTGCCATCTCGGGGAGTTTTTCCTTGCCACTGTCACCCTCGGCTTGCTCATTAGGGACTATCTGACCATTATTGATTCATACACATTCACATTTCATACAAACTTAAATAATTCTTTTGATTGTGTAAAGCTGCTTTGCGACAATGACAGTTGTTAAAAGCGCTATAGAAATAAAATTGAATTGAATAGACCATAATTCATATACATAAATAATTCTATCAACAATAATAATAAGTAGTTGCAGTACTTGTGAAGGAAAAGAACAGCATTCGAGCATTTGGTTGGCATCGTTATAACACAGGGCAACACCAACCCAGCTGCAGCTTGGCTTTGTATATCGTGAGCATTACATAAAATATCTTTGATTCTTTGAAAAAAAAAATCTTGGACTGTGGTATAGTTTTTGAAAGTGGAACAAGGTGTTGAACTATGGATGGAAATATGATGGAACAGAGCTGCCTTCCTGTGGCTCTTTCTTGCTATTAATAATACCATCTAGCTAGACAAGTAAACAAGGATGAACTTTCTCTACAATCGCCAAGAACTGTTACAGATTGTTAACAGTGCTCTGTTTAAACTCAAAAACTCTGCAGGAAAGTCCCTGACCACCAGGACTAACAGGGATCTGTATACCAGAAAGAAAGCAAGGCAGACAGGCAGGGAGTGTAAACAGAGGCGAAGTGAGTGCGCTCTTTTACTGCTCCGTACAAACCCCTTACCCAAGGAAGCGCAAACAATATAGCAGCAGATCCATCATTTGTGGATTACGAGTTTAAATCATAAAGAGAAAAACAACTTACAGAATTTGAACATGTTTAGTGAAAAAAAGTCAAAGCATGGATTTAAGAGCTGGGGAAGGGTGTGAGATGTTAGGTGCCTGACCCATGACAAATAGCTAGCATATCGCTAACCAACTGTGGCTTCATTTTGTGTAGATAGAAGTGTTAATTTGTGATGACCTTCTTAATTTTAAAATAGCCTGTTTAGTGACATTAAGGTTAAAACATGGAGCTAAGCTAAAGCTTTGTTTAACTACTTTAAAAAGGTGGCATTGGCTGTTAAACGGCTACTTTTATGTGACATCTTTCGTAGCAGCTCATGTACAGAACACAGATGCTGAAACAGCGTTTTTTTTAGATGAGGAGAGTAACAGACTCTGTAAGTCGCATTATCGGAGGGATACTTCAGCATGAGCATTAAAAGACACACTTTCCAGGTCCTCTGAGACCTGTGTGAACTGAAAAAAAAAGGATAATATGACCTTTAACTTGTTTAAAAAAAAGTATAATATGTGATTTTTTAAGACATCGTAAACAAATAAACTGAAGTGGATGTAAAAAAATTTACCTTATATTGATATGTGTTTACCTTTAAAAAAACAGACTGTCAATGATACTATATTAATATCGTATATTTACAAAACTTAATAATCTATATCATAAACACAGATTTCTGTTCTGGGTAAAAATATCTGAACACCAATTTCAATGCGCTTTCCATTTAATGACACGGAACCAGCCATTATACCTAATCGACTACTGAACAATTGCGCTAAAAGCTGACCACATACAGGGCAGGGGAAATCTGGCAAATCTAATCGCTGTCCTTTCAGTAGGGGCTACAGTATTATGGGGGTGCATTTTTCAATCGCCAACTACATCAAGCTCTGACACGCCATAAACACTAAAATCTAGACCTGTGCACTGACACCAGGAGATTTGGCTGCATTCTCATATAAACAAATTCTGTTGCATATTCCCTCATGTTCTGACCAATTAGTCTACAACAAATCACGTAGATGCTTTTTGTGCCCACATGGCAGTCTTAGTTTATTCAGAGATGTTCCAGTTTGGCAGAAATTGAAAGATCATTTGAGAAAGGTCAATATTTTTGCCAGGCTAAACGAGTTAGGGCGATTTTAAACATGCGAATGGACATGCACAAAGATCTGATTCGTGCTTTGCAAATTTCAAACTATAAGTCAAAGACTATTTATGCAAGATAAACATTCAAAAATGTTTGCAGTATGAAAACTAATGATTTCTTCTTCTTCTTCTTCTTCTTTTTTTTTTTACATTTTTATTTGTCCATTTTTAGTGATAAGTGAAATGCACATAAAATATAAAATATATTGTTGCTGTACATCTATACATCTATGGCTAGTGTGAAGACACGTATTGATTACAGACACTGATTTGAAGTGCTGAAGTATTGTGTGTTTTATGTTCTGCCTGAAACCAAGGTTAAACCTTACAGCAATTCAATGCATGTGTGTGTGAGAGAAAGTGTGTGTTTGTGTGTCAAAGTAATAGAGAGGGGATTAACTTAGACGAGAGAGTAAGATAATCCAGTCAGTTGACACACACACACATACACAGGCACAGGCACAAAGGGTCAGATAAACAAAAGTGTCACCAGCAGGATCCATGACCGTGAATTAAGCCACTGTACAGATCCTTGATCGCACACCACACACTGAGTTATACAGCTACAATGATACCAGGACTGTTTAACACAAATCATGATGAGCCATGGGTAGTTGTGTGTGGAGATTGTGATTTGTGGGGAGTGTTGTGGTAAGTCATCAAAATAATTTGTAGAGGAACTACGGCCTTTTAAATTCTTTTCTTTTGGTCTGAGGCGGTAGTAGAGGCGAAACACATGTATACAAAGTTTAGCCAGTTCCTAATTTTCTGAAATAGCGTTTACCCAGCTCTGACTAGCATCTGCTTACCTCAAACTAGCATGTACTCACCTCTGACTAGCATCTGCTTACCTCAGACTAGAATCTGCTTACCTGAGACTAGCATGTACTCACCTCTGACTAGCATCTGCTTACCTCAGACTAGCATGTACTCACCTCGGACGAGCATCTGCTTACCTCAGACTACCATGTACTTACCTCTGACTAGCATGTACTCACCTCTGACTAGCATCTTCTTAACTCAGTCTAGCATCTGTTTACCTCAGACTAGCATGTACTCACCCCTGACTAGCATGTACTCACCTCTGACTAGCCTCTGCTTACCTCAGACTAGAATCTGTTAACCTCAGACTAGCATGTACTAACCTCTGACTAGCATGTACTCACCTCTGACTAGCATCTGCTTCCCTGAGACTAGCATCTGCTTACCTCAGACTAGCATGAACTTACCTCTGACTAGCATGTACTCACCTCTGACTAACATCTGTTTACCTCAGACTAGCATGTACTCACCTCTGACTAGCCTCTGCTTACCTCAGACTAGCATGTACTTACCCCAGCATGTATTCCCCACTGACTAGCATCTGCTTACCTCAGACTAGCATGTACTCACCTCTGACTAGCATCTGCTTACCTCAGACTAGCATGTACTTACCTCTGACTAGCATGTACTCACCTCTGACTAGCATCTGCTTACCTCAGACTAGCATGTACTTACCTTTGCTTAGCATCTCCTTACCTCAGACTAGCATGTGCTCACCTCTGACTAGCATGTACTCATCTCTTACTAGCATCTGCTTACCTCAGACTAGCATGTACGCATCTCTGACTAGCATCTGCTTACCTCAGACTAACACCTGCTTACCTCAGACTAGCATGTACTTACCTCTGACCAGCATGTATTCACCACTGACTAGCATCTGCTTACCTCAGACTAGCATGTACTCACCTCTGACTAGCATCTGCTTCCCTCAGACTACCATGTACTTACCTCTGACTAGCATGTACTCACCTCTGACTAGCATCTGCTTACCTCAGACTAGCATGTACTTACCTCTGACTAGCATGTACTTACCTCAGACTAGCATGTACTTACCTCAGACTAGCATGTACTCACCTCTTACTAGCATCTGCTTACCTCAGACTAGCATGTACGCATCTCTGACTAGCATCTACTTACCTCAGACTAACACCTGCTTACCTCAGACTAGCATGTACTTACCTCTGACCAGCATGTATTCACCACTGACTAGCATCTGCTTACCTCAGACTAGCATGTACTCACCTCTGACTAGCATCTGCTTCCCTCAGACTACCATGTACTTACCTCTGACTAGCATGTACTCACCTCTGACTAGCATCTGCTTACCTCAGACTAGCATGTACTTACCTCTGACTAGCATGTACTCACTTCTGACTAGCATCTGCTTACCTCAGACTAGCATGTACTTACCTTTGCTTAGCATCTGCTTACCTCAGACTAGCATGTACTCACCTCTGACTAGCACCTGCTTCCCTCAGACTAGCATCTGCTTACCTAAGACTAGCATGTACTCACCTTTGACTAGCATCTGCTTACCTCAGACTAGCATGTACTTACCTCAGACTAGCATGTACTCACCTCTTACTAGCATCTGCTTACCTCAGACTAGCATGTACGCATCTCTGACTAGCATCTACTTACCTCAGACTAACACCTGCTTACCTCAGACTAGCATGTACTTACCTCTGACCAGCATGTATTCACCACTGACTAGCATCTGCTTACCTCAGACTAGCATGTACTCACCTCTGACTAGCATCTGCTTCCCTCAGACTAGCATGTACTCACCTCTGACCAGAGGTGTTTCCTCAATGCTGACCAACGTTAATGCAATTCTGACTAGTGATTACTCCCCTCTGACTAGCTGCTGCATTTACCTACCTCTTTAGAATTGCTAAATTTATTCCTGAACATCCTCTCAACAACCCACAGATCAAACTGTAATGTATTCTACAGTCAAACTCATAAATTTTTGAACAAAGATGTGTTTTTTGGTATTGGGTCTCTGTATACAACAACATTGATTTCAAATCAAAACTCTCAAGATGCGAGTGTATCAAAAAAAACTTTCAGCTTTAATTTAAGGGATTCAGGAATTACAGCTGCTGTCTTAGACACACTATATGGAATATATTATAATATATGTAATGGAACAAATTAACATACTGTAAGGATTATAAACATAAGGATTGCCTTAAATATAGTGGTTGGTTATGGGAAAATATTTGTTTAATGAAACTCATTTTTATTCTCACTCATGTATTTATTTATTTATTAAGTCTTGCACAGTATCCCTATGTGGTATTTTTATCTTTGGAAAAACTGCTTTAAATTTTCTACAAACTAAATCGATATCACCAGCTTTAAAAACGTGCTCCACAAGATAAAGACGTTCTTTGTTAACATTTTCACACGGAAAACCACGGCCAACGTTATACTGTATGTACTGTATTTCATAAAAATTCTAGATTTTCCAACAATATCCCTAATATATATATATATATATTTTCTGGTATGTCATAGTCTGCCTTACCTTGATCATATACAGTAGACACAAACACCCACACACTAATCCACCCATTCACACAATATGGGCAATTTGGAATTACCAATCATTTGGCATGTCTTTGGAATGTGAGAGGAAACCAGATTACGTGGAGGAAAGCCACCATGCAAACTCCACACACTGTGTATATGTGTATACTGTATAACTGTGCTAACCACTAAGACGGCATCTTTGTAATATATTTAAGTACAGAAATTATAAGGCCAATTGATTTTAACCTCTTATACTTGAAGCCATCAGTGAAACCAGACTTTATAGTAATATTCAACATAGTTAATGATTCAGTTACTGCATCAAAGTATGATTTAAGATGGTCTTAAATGCACGGGTAAATAAGTAAATAATCTCATACATAAGATGCATCATGAAAACATATTCAAATATCATTTTGTGATATATTTAGGATATAACCCATGATTTAAAGCTCAATGGTGCGTTCATGTCGCAGGAAAGGAAAAACATTTTTCATCCTAGCTCTCATTCATTTTTCACAGAGACAAGTGAAAATCCTTCTCTGATGATACTAGAGCAGAAACAGAGATGGGGGAGAATTGTTAATATGTCAACATTATGCAAATGAGAAGCGACAGGTAGAGGCCTGTAATATTATTCAATATGGTTCGGAAGAGGGATTTTCATCACACTTGTGGTCAAGCTGCACGCTGAAATTAGTGCAAGATGGAAGAGGCGAGAAATAACTAATATGAGCATCTCACAGGAGCACAGAACCAGCCTATGACTGTGCAAGAAGCAATATGCTGACCCTGTCTTATACTTTGCTTTGAAATATTTAAAAAGTGACAGTTTATGGAATGTATTTTTAAAGGCAAAAGGATGTGACAATACCCAGTAGAGAAGATGAGTGAGTTCTCTAACCCAGGAGATTTGACAACTTTACACAGCCATAGTTCTTGTACTCTGCTGATGGCAGCACTGCCAGACCATACCTCACTAGTTTAGCAGGCTGTGGGATCCAGGAACAAGTGGCTTGTGCTACAGATGCAGCATTGAGGGGTGTCATACTGCAGGTATGTGTGAAAGTCTGCAAAAACCTGCCAAATGTGGGTGTATCTGAATTCTGGCAAAAACAGCCAGAATAAAAAAAAATGGATTTATTCAACCAAAGTTACTTCTACTTTATGAAAACAAATGTAGTTTCTTAAAAACAGTGGTAGTTTTCAAATGTATTTTTTGTGGCTACAGTTATTATGCTAATATTGAATTCATTTAGAATTTAATAAGATGAGTACTGTTACTCTCTCTCAACTCTAGGGTTCCTGGTGCTCAGGTTTCTGTCTGTCTGGTGTGTGGAGTTTCTTTGTTATCCAGAGTTCTTTATTTTCTTCCTATCTTAGGTGACTTGGTAAGAATTGCCCCTAGATGTAAACAAGAGTGTGTGTGCATGATGCTCTGAAATGGAGAGGTGTCCCAGGGTCTGTCTCGTATGTTGTCCGGAGTCGGTTACATAGCCGATATGTGGCCATGTGACTTGAATCAGAACGGGCAGATCAACATTTATAGATTTTTGCATGGATTCATCCATTGTTTGAAATCAATAAGTGCTCACACAAATATGAACTCAGATGGTTTTTAACTCAGATTGCATGAATAATGCATTGATGTGATCATAAATGCCGTTTTGGAGGACAAATGCGGCCACATTAGAGTCAGATAGAAGTCATTTGTAATTACGACGTGCAAATCGTAAAAAAAATCTGAATTTAACAGCATGGCTTGGGATGTGAACCTTAGCCTTAGATAATCTGTGTTGCTTTATTTTAAAGCAGTCGTGGAGAATAAAATCTTTTAATGTGACTTTTTCCCTTTTTACTTTTAGAGAATTTCAAAGGTTATAACTTGAATTCGAGATGCATTTACGAGAGCAAATGTTTCATTTCGGTAAAAACAGAAGCTTTCTGAATTATACATAGTAGAAAATGTCAACGTGTCACCATATGAAGTGTTTCTCCCAGGTCACCACACGTTCAGGAACAGATGACTTTTTTATTTTGTGAAGGTCTATTGAGAGTAGACTCTTTTTTTCCCCCTGTACATTTGAAGATGGGAGAACAAAACAATGGCGGGTGCTGTATCAGCAGCCTTCTGAAACTTATGGCCTGGGCATGTAACCTGCTTATCCCCAGGCATCAGGGCTATTGATTTTCTTCCTCCTGTTATTTATTTTTTGATATCACTCCTGTTATTTAGGAGTGGCTTGTGCAATCTTATGTCATTTGAATCTTTGCTAATTGAACTTCAGCGCCTCTGAGACGATGGCAAGGCGAAGTCTGTTCTGTTGTCTGCTGTCTGAGAGACAAAGTGCTGAGCAAGATGTGAGAGATATGCAATGTGCACAAAAACACAGAGCGTGTGTCTGTGTGTGTGTGCGTGTGTGTGTGTGCGCGTGTGTGTGTGGTAAAAAGAAAGAATTATAAAAGAAGAAACAAAGAGTGTCTGTGTTGCTGTAAAAATGTGCGAGTGTGCTGTGTGTGTGTGTTGCTTGTGCAGAAGAAAGAGAAAGAAAAAGGGAAAACTTGCATTCTTATGCACATAAAACGCATCAGTGAGTGACAGGATGTGTGCACATCCGCGTGTGAGACAGAAAGAGAAAGAAAATAACTAGTTGCATTTTAATGTACAAAAAATGTGTGGTGTGTGTGTGCGTTGCTTCACACTGCATACAACTGCAGCTCTTTTCCAATCAGCATTCACCCCCATGCTGCTCCCAGCACATAAAAATAACTTCAGAAAAATCCCCCCCTCCTCCTCCTCTTCCTCCTCCTCCTCCTCCTCTTTGCTCCAGCACCAAAGGCTTTTAAGAATCCAGCAAATCTCATCCCCAACCTTAAATACCATCCAAACCTTAATCAGGCCCTTAACAACACCCTGCTCTAGCGGGTCTTGTACTGACTGCCCTCTCTCTCTCTCTCTCTCTCTCTCTCTTTCTCTCTCCCTACTACATGCTTCCTACAAAGCCTCTCCGCTGGGATATAATGAGAGCAATGAATAGCGTTGTATGGTGGAGGGGAAGTCAGCTGCTAAATTGGCAGCGCTGCGTCCTGAAACAGAACAGAGTGAAGGCGAAGCAGTCAGTCATCCGAGCAGCAGCGACCCCTACTGTGTGAACACCTGTTCCTGACCTGTGAGATGCATAACAACATGCCAGAGATGACACGGCAGAGCAAAGACACTGATGGTGAGAGCGCCACTGCCTGGGTGTAACCTGCTTATTGCCATTCTGTTCCTGATAGCTATTCAGTACTGTATTTCAGTCTTGTTTTCCGTATGTACTAAAAATGCATCATGTTTATTTATTAATTATACATGATTCCTGTAGTGAACCTTGAGTAATGGGTCCAGACCTTCTGTTGATTCTGATTCTGAATGACTGTCACACATTACAGAACAATGAGCTTGATTCCGGATTGATTGGGCTGATTCTTTGGTTCACACCAAAACGTGTGACGATCTTTCCATAAAGTTCTCTTGGGTGAGGTGGAGAACATAAAAGCTAACCAACTCACTCACCAATCACCTCACAGTTCAGTGAGGGCCAACCCAGTAGTGTGTGGCTTGAGGATGCAGGCGATCACGAATGAATAACGAATTTGCTTGGAGATGAATGCAAGTCAATAGTATTTATGGAAGAAAGTAGAATTGTTGCATGCAGACGATGTATAAGTATACACTCGGAGGACAGCGCTATCCGCTCCTTCTACTTGCGCGAGCTCACAGACGCCCCTGACTGGCTGTAGAACCGTGATTAATGTGGGAGCACTAAGTAGCTCTCATCCCTCCCCTCTGAGAGAGCTCGGCCAGTCAGCTCTCTCTAGACCTCCGGCTGCGAGAGGTTACAGTGCGTCCACCCGGGATTCGAACTAGCAATCTCCGGATGATAGGGCGAGCGCTTTTTACCACTGCGCCACTCGGAGGCCCAAGGATAAGTATAAATGTATTTCAGTGCAGATTTTATCCAGCTTACAATGGTATGTTATAAAATGTTATGTTTTACTTTCTAGACTCTGCCTCTGTAATCATTTGCGGAAATTTTTGCATGATTCTGTAAAACAATCACAGGAATGTGTTGCACCCTGGGAGTGCCAAAGTTTTAAGCAGTACATACATTATGTGCTGTGATGTGACACATAAATGACACTTATTTAAAATGAAAAAGTGTGTACGGTGGCTTAATCGCCTTGCACCTCCAGGTTCTAAGTTCGATTCCTGCAACAGGTCTGTGTGCATGGAGTTTGTATGTTCTCCCCGTGCTTAGTGGGTTTCCTCCCACATTCTGACGACAGATACAATGGACGTGCCCTGCAAAAGAATTTCACCCCATGCAGGATGAACCTTGCCTCAAGGCCCAAGTCTCCTGGGAGAGGCTTCAGGCCCCCTGCGACCCTGTATACAGGATATAGACGAGGACTGAGTGAGTGAGTGAATGTGTACCTTAAATACTTTAGTTTATGTTGATATTAATGCACTCATGTGGTTCTATAACAACACAGCAGCTAGCAGCTACACAGTATAACCAAAAGTATGTCTGAGAAGGCTTTTTGGAACATGTGTGCTCATTCAGCTACAAACTACTGTACCACCCATCCCAGCAATGATCTGTGCAGTTAAAGTCAGGGCTCTGTGCAGGACTTTCCAGTTATTCCACTCCAGCCTTGACAAACTATGTCTTTATGTAGCTTTCTTTGTGAACAGAGACATTGCTATGCTGGAACAATTTTAAGCCTCTTTGTTCCGGTCAAGGTAATCATAATACCACAGCATATAATGGCAATCTAATCATGGGCGCATGTGGAAGGGCATTTAGGCTTTCCAAATAACTACAGGGAGCACATCACTAAGGACTTAAATAGCACTTTAGATATATGGAATTAGTACAGAGTTGAAAAGAAAAATATAATTCTTCAGGATTATTTGCCAAAATTATGTAGTTTTTGATTTAAGGCAGTCCGCGATTTTACTCTGCACTAAATATATAGCTTCACCTTATACTGTACATTATATGACTGTGACCATACCAAAGTGTTATCTCTCTTTATCTTCTCTTCTCTCTATCTGTCTCTCCCTCTCCCTGTCTCTCTCTGGAACTGTCTGACTTGTCCTGGAGCCCCGCTTCTGGTTGGAGATCTAATCGCATAGAGGCCCGTGTCACTTAAATGAGGATGGGTTCCTTATTGAGTCTGGTTCCTCCCAAGGTTTCTTCCTATTAACATCTCAGGGAGATTTTCCTTGCCACTGTCACTCTCGGCTTGCTCATCAGAAACAAGCTGATCATTTTGATTTATACATATCTTCTCACACATTTCATAGTAATTTCCATAATTTTCTTTTGAAGCTGCTTTGCGACATTGACCGTTGTTAAAAGCGCTATACAAAAAATATACAGTATATATATATTGAATTTACCGCCTACGCAGGAACCTGGATGCCCACATGTTCATATTTTGTTAACACTAAGCTTTAACTCTGGTGACTGACCGATCAGTTATTAACATTAACACTACATCACTTTAACACATTAACATTGATTATAAATTGTATACTACACCAATAAACTGGTCACAGGATCATGGGCATTGAAAGACCCATCTATGCCGGTAGTGAGCAAAGACCTGTCTGGTCTGATACCGCAGAAAAGCCAATGCAGCACACCTTACTGAAAAAAGTGACGGTATCTGAATGCCCAGGATGCCGGCACTGCCTCTAAACTCCCCAGATCCCAACTGACTCATGTGATGTGCTGAACAAACAAGTGTGATCCATGAGGGTCCTACACTGCATCCCACAGCACCCAAAATATCTGCCTGTAAGGATCTGGTGCCTGACACCAAAGCAAATCTGAAAAGTGGAGGCCCAGGCAGCACAAGGGCAACCTACACAGGGCACACAGGGCATAAGGGTCTTGTGTTCTAATGTTATGGCAGATATGTGTATGCTTGAATTAGGTCGGTAATTCCTTTAGATTTGACAATTAAATACCTGTACAATATATTGATTGATCTAACGATATACCAGTAAGAAGGTTCTAAAAAAGAAACGGATGTGCCTTGTATGTATTCCTTATGTGTTCGGAAAATTTGATGTTCTTACAAGCTTGTACAAGTTTATATGTTTACAATTTTAAAAAGTCACGATAAATAAAACCTACATACTGAACCTGACTTCACGACCAAAATAAAGTCTGCATAGGTCAAATAATGCATAAAAGTGAAGAATATAAAAAAATATCGTTAATCAATTTTACACAGCTCTCCTCACTATTATGTGCACGAATTAAACAGTGATCTGATCATCAACCCTGCAGTAAGTGGGCCACAGTTTCACACCCCCGGCTACTTAACCCCACCAGCCGCGACACCGCCACGCCTTGTTTTAGTGACTAAACCTAATTACTCCTGTTTACTTTTTCTGTTCAAAAAGCAGGATGGAGAATTTGAAAACAGAACTGTATGAATATTCATCAGCCTGTCGTGTGAGTGCTTTAAAGAGCACGTAAAATGACCCTCATTACAATAAGTCAGCGCTAATAGCTCGTAGCGCTGTCACATTTGTTAATGCCTGAATCTTAATTAATGAAATGAAAGGTAATCTCCTCTCACTGCTGTTTCCTGACTGTCGCAGAATACTTGATAGCTCCCTGGCTTTCCAGGATCTGCATTGCTGGCCTCATTTGCAGGACTGCTGTTGTAATTATTAAACAGCGAGATTCATATTTTCTGGCTGCAGCATAATAGGGATTTAATGCCTGCTGGGTTTAGTGTGACAAAGTATATAATTCTAACCCTGGATGTGTGGCGAGCTGAATTCTGGCAAACAGCCCAAAGTGACAAACTGGGTTTTGTTCAAAATGTAGTTTTTCTGCCAACAATATACTTCAAATATTTAAAGATTTTTTTATTTTTTTTAATCAAAATGACCCAGAAATGTTTTATTTGGATTACTGCCTAACCCGGCTTTGGCTGTCTGCTGGCAAAGATCACATTGTTTAAGGAGCCAGTTTCACAAGCACAGCAGTAAATGGTGTGAAATACGTCTTAAACCTTTCTTCCCTCTCTCTCACTCTCTATACCGCTTATCCTGTACAGGGTCGAGAGAGACCTGGAGCTTATCCCAGGAGATTCGGGACACTGGGAGGAATACACCCCGGAAGAGGTGCCAATCCACTGCAGGCACACACTATGAGCGATTTGGAAACACCAATTAGTCTAATCTGTATGTCTTTGGAAAGGGGTACCAGGAGGAAACCAATCAAGAACATGCTAACTCCATGCGCTCAGACCTGAAGCTGGAACACAAACGCTTTGTGGAGGTGTGAGGCCACAGCGCTAACCACTGTGCCACTATATCATATCCAAGCTCATCAATTTAGTTTGTATATACAGTAGATTCTGCCTGTGACACCATTCAAAGTTTAAAATGTCTAAATAGCCAGATGAAAATATATTAATAACAAAAATAAGACTTGAAGACTGAACTGATCAGGACGAATGTTACTGTTACCCCAGGTGATGAGAGAGAGGATGATGCTGATCATAATAAAGTGAAAGTTAGAAAGTTTCTCAAACAGCAAACCTACGCCATCCTACATACATTACATACTGTACATCATTCCAGATTTCTATCTTAGGACTAAACCTATATTCGTTCAATGTTTTAGCAATTTGTTTTTTTTTTTCCCTGATTCTGTTGCGCAACACAGTCAAAGTGCCTCGATGTTTTTCAAGGAGCCGGTGGATACATAGGAGATTAATGGATGGATTTGTCAATTGTTACTGCTGAGCTCCTACACTGAGTGCAGAATGTCAGTGGAGTGTAAAAGGCTACAACAGCGTGTATACTTGTCATTTAAATCGTGGGTTGTTTTGAATATAATACTTAAAATGAAATCGGAGTGAACAAAATGTGGGCGTCATAAATAGAGTCATATTAACAATATTAGTTTGCGGAATGAATTATTAAAGCATTTTCTCTCACAATCCTATTTGTAAATCAACCGATCGCATACGGGCTCATGATCCCTAGTTTGTGAACCCCTGATGTATTTATTTATTTATTTATTGAATGTAGGCTACATGCTAAAATGTATTTTGACACCGCTGTACCTGTATGTGTCCTATACTTGATGTTAGCCACACCCCCTGCTAATCATCAAATGCCTAGACATGAGTTAATAACTGAAGTTAATGTGTCACTGTCATATGATGCCACCTTTCACTACAAGACAGTTTATAAAATTTCTGCCCTGCTAGATCCTCCCCGAGCTTGTCGATCAGCTCCGCGGATCTCTGCCATTCTCTGGGTGACATTTTTAAACCAGAGTTCAGGAACAACAAAATGATGCTAAAAGCAAGTCACTTCAGATGTTCAAGGACATCAAAACAAAGTGGATTTCTTTTACAAACAGTGAGACGGATATCCTGAAGATGTAGCTCGGCAGTAATGGGCCATTGCTTGGTAGTAGCTCATATACTTAGATCGAGGCGTGAAAATGCATTATGTGAGGAGTGTTTCAGCTGGAGCATTAACAGGGATGCTTTGGCGGAGCTCTGAAACCTACAGTAAGTTAACCTGTGAAAAAAATATAATATGTGACCTACATTTTAAACCAACACTCACTCACTCACTCACTCACTCACTCACTCACTCACTCACTCACTCATTGTCTATACAGCTTTATCCTGTATTCAGGGTCGCGGGGGCCTGGAGCCTATCCCTGGGGACTTAGGGCATGAGGCAGGGTACACCCTGGACAGGGTGCCAATCATCCATCACAGGGCACACACATACAGTACACACTCATTTTCACACTACAGGCAATTTGGAAATGCCAATCAGCCTAATCTGCATGTCTTTGGACTGTGGGTGGAAACCAGAGTACATGGAAGAAACCCACCAAGCGTGGGGAGAGCATGCAAACTCCATGCACACAGAGACAGGAATCAAACTTGGCCGGGAATCGAACCCGGACCCTGGTGGTGCAAGGCGACAGTGCATTAAAGCAACACCATTAAAAAAAAAAAAAAAAGAATAAATAAAAAAATTACCCAGTTCTATGCTCCCAACTTTGTCCCATATTTACGTCCATGCTTTTTAAATGCGATGTCCAAAAATCCCACACACAGTAGGTCTGATAGATGCATGTCTGTACACTTTTTACCATGTATTGTAGTTAATAATTTAATTTAAAGTTAGAAAGCGGATCTGTTGGAAATGGAATTAAATATTCTAAAATTAACATGTTACACCCACTTCAGGTTGCCATGTGTGTATCGAAGAACAATAAGTAAGATACCATGGCCGATTGTACTGTATATGTAAGAGCTGTAGAGTGTGGTACAAACAGTAGAACATGTAAGATTTCACAATGTAAAAGTGTTTTTCATGCTATTGTGGGAAGTATAAACGTTATCACACCAATTATGTCTGCGTACTTCTTTTTTCCACTCAAAAAAAAAACAAACACTCAAACCAGACTGAAGCTTTTAACAGTTCTGCCTCTACTTTCATGAATAATACTGGAATGTGTCTAAACTTTTCAGATTAAATTCACTTCAAACTTCATTAAAAATGAGTTCATTTAAGGCAAAACACATCCATTTATATCACCTAAGCACTTAGTCCCCTTGACTATGCAATGAGCATAACTAAGCAGCTGTGATTTATATCTGAAGCATGTAAATGTACAATCTGAAAGCTCGTCTGTGGCCAATGTGTCCCTTTACCATAAAACATTCGGTCATCCTACAAGAGACCCTACAGTATAATTGAAAAAAAAAAGAGTCAGAGATGTATGAGAGGAAAAGAGCATAAAACCGAGCTGAAGACTTTGCGGCTTCTAGAGGGTCCTCGAAAGCCTGCCTCAATCGCACTCCAAAAGAAGACTTCGAGTGTCACCTTCTTCTGCGGATGAGAGACATGCTAGAGAATGTGAGCGGCATACAGATGGGCTGCAGAAAAGCTGGCAGCGTTCTTAAAGTAGACGCGAGAATGTAGCAAGCGCATGTAGAGATGAAATTCAAAGGAGTGATGATTGCTGTGATCAGGTTTATATTGATCATACACTATACTGCATGTGTTAAGTAATGCTGTTTTATGCATTTGATTTTGCTGTACAGTTGAATGCCGCGATGTTGTGCCTTGATGCAATACAGTACATCCCGGAAGCTTAGCTCAGCATGTTTGTTCGGGCATTCCATTAACTCAGCAAAAGAAGTGGCCAAAAGTGTGATGTGTGATATGCTTAAAAAAAAAATTACAATTGCATATAATTTATTTTACAGTTTTTTTTTTAGATGTTATTATCCCTATGTAGTGAGATAGAAAACATTTAAATTTCAGCATGATAAATGAACTCACCTGGCACTTTATTAGGAACATATTCATCCAATCATCCAATCATTTGGCACCAGGTACAGGTACAAGACAGAAGGCAGGTACAGGTTAGGAAGATTCAGTTAATTTTCACAAGAAACAGTGGACAATGTGATCTGTGACTGTTGTCTTTAACTGTTGCATGGCTGCTGGAGACGGACAGGCTGGTTTAAGTATTTCAGAAACGGATGATCTTGTAAGATTTTCATGCACAATGTCTAAGGTTTGTAAAGTTTACAGCTCTGTGGTTGGAAACGCCTTGTTGACGAGAGAGCTCAGAGGACCATGGCCAGAATGGTTTATGTGCTGTCAGGCAGAGGGCTTTCCCTCATTCCAGAGTCCAGAGATCACCAAAGATTTTTTTTTTTCAGATTTTTCAGATTTTGGTGTGGGAATTATTATTATTTTTTAAATCACTGATCATGGACTAAAGAGACAGTTCATAAGTATGTGGATTTTAGGTGTTTGTAGGTGGTTTTTAGACATCATAGGTGGATTGTTTCTCTTCATAATGGATTGTACAGTAAAAAAACAAAAAAAGCAAAATTCTTTGCTTATAGTTGATATGGATTTGAGCTTAGTGCTGTCACTACTGAGTGCATTTACTTTCTTACTGTTCTTAATTACATGCTCCACATTTCTGTACCTTACTTGAGTAGTTTTATTAGAGGATACTTTGTACATAAGTTTATTTTAGGGAAGTGCGCTGCAGGTACCAGGTGAGAAGTCACAGAACTTCTTGACAAGTCTTGAAAATACAGAAAAAAAACATGAGGTGTGGCTGTACGTGTAGTGTACGTGTAGTGTACGTGTAGTGTACGTGTAGTGGATGTGAAACAGGTGGTGTCTGGTTTCTCCGACAGTTTGGCATGGTTTATACAGTAGCAGCGCCATAGGTACATCAAGCTAGTAAGTACATCGTACCATTTCATAGCTAATTGACTGGAGTTTTAGGGCATGTGACATCATCACGTAGAGCAACTGAGAACCTCAGGAATGTTTGAGTTATTCTAAAGGCTAGGATAACTCAAATAACCACTTTTTAGAATTGTGGTAAGCAGAAAAGTGCACAAAACACATGTAACCTTGAGTAAAATCTTTTTTATTTTTTTTTATTTTTTAAGTGAATTGCTAGAATACTGCATCTTATGGATAAATGTTCTGTGTGTCTGTTTGAGTTTACTTACATGGTCCACTATCCTATTTACAAAAAACTATGAAAATAAATGGAAACTGTATTATAATAGGATGGCACAGTGGTATAGTGGTTAGCACATCCGCCTTGAATGTATGCTTGAATGTTGACCTACAGTACCACGCTCATACAAGATGGAAATAAATTGTCACTAGTAGACTCTATGGTCACTAGTTGGATTACAAAGGTTCCAGGATGGATGGATGGATGGATGCTGTTACAATATATTAGCAACATTAAGTATAGAATGATTTTGGTTTATTCTTTTAATGTACATAAAATTTCATTCTCTTTACTATATTGATTGTAACCTGCTTCAACCCAATAGTATTTTCCCCTACATTTACAATGTTTTGGTGGTTTTCCAACCATATACATTTTTTTTCTTCTTCTTCTTCCCACATTAAGTTTAGAAAATCCTCCCACACAGCTGATCCGTTCTGATCTGACTGAAAGAATATAAAGATTGAATCCATGACAGAGGCAGATGCCCTGATGACTTGCTTCCTTGCTGTCTCATAAGTCAGTGTCTTAGTAGGCAGGACTTTCATATCTATAAGAAAAACCTATCAGCAACATGTCATGATGCTGCCAAGATACATTCACTGGATTAAGAAGTTTGAAAAGCAAGTACGGAAGTTTGTAATCAAGAACTTTGAAGAAAAAAAAAAAGATATTTTTCATAAAAAATCATATCATTGTACAATTTATACCTTGGGTCTGTTATGGCTGTAATGATGAAATATTTGGTAGCTGGAATAATTTCATGTTATGGCTGTAATGATGAAATATTTGGTATCTGGAATTATTTCATGTTTTTCATGAAATATTTGAAAGTCGGTGTGAAAAAACACCAGCACTGTCATAAATAAATGTGTAGTCAGTAACCAGCGCGACTCTAAACAAGTCCATCTGAGATGGATGTCTTCATGGAAAAATGACCGTCTCTTCCAGCTAGATTTATTTTAGGCTTTTCAGGCTTTTCTGATGGTGCTGTTGAGGTTAAGCTGGACTTCAGCCTGGCAATTTTGGAACAGAGTGTACTGCAACAGAAGCCCGCCATTCCAGCTTAATCACTTCAGAGACACCAGACAGCTTTGCTCTTCTTTTTGAATGATGAGTCTCAGCAGAAGCTTCCTGTCTTAAGCAGCACAATCCATCTTGCTGCAACCCAGGCAATATTGCATGCTTATTACACGTCTGATCTGCCATTATTGAGTCCATCGATTTCTGTTGGTGTAAGCGAGATGCTATCTACTTGGTTTTGGGGAGATGATGTGGCACATAAAATGAACGTTCCGTGTCTGATGCGAGAAACATGCAGTTAATATGATGTTTCTTTTTGTTCTTCTTCTTCTTATTATTTTTTTTTTATTGTTACTACTATCCATCCATCGAATATACCAGTTATCCCATGTTAAGTCATGGGGGAGCCTGAAGCCTATCCTGGCTCAAGACTCGGTATATCACATACACAATCATGCACGCAATCATACAGCAATATGAAAATGCAAGTCAAACTACAATGCATGTCTTTCACTTGTCGATGGAAACCGGATTGCACGAAGGAAACCCATCAAGCACTGAGAAAATATGCAAACTCCATGTACACACAAGTGATTACACTGATATGCACATTCTGGCCCAAACCCTTAGTAGTGAACAAAGGGGCCACCACTAAGGGACCCCGGACCTGACTGAGATTATAACAGTTTATTTCCAAATAAATATACTAAGTTTGATCAGTGGGTTGCAAATGATTTGAGGTAAGTATCAGATCATGACACTTAACATACTATATGGGCTAGGTTTAGTGTCAGTGTTTAAATGCGCATTTGAGAACTAGACTTCCCTCCCTCCATCAGATTCAGTTATTCATGGAAGTTCATGCATTTAAAAGGGTTAAGGAACGGAAAAAATTGGTTCTTGTGATGAAATTGTCTCATCGTGACCAAAATTTAGTAAAAAAAAAAAGTTTTTGAAAATATTTAAATTAGTCCAAAATTCACCTATTTATGAAAATACCTGAATACATGGTACATGTATTTTAGTCAGCATTACCCAAAGAACCTGTGGCACGTGTAGTCATATTTCAATGAGAATGTTGCGTTAAGGAATTTGGTCAAATTTGGCACCAAGAGATGTGGAGCTGTTCCAAGAAAATATTTATGAAACTATTACTGAGAGATCAAATGAAAACAAATAGGGTTTACTAGAATAACCAAGAAAAGTCCAAGCTATTTTATACTATGAGGATGGTATCAAACGAAATGCAAACGTGGGCTATAGTGCAACATGCACTGATTTTTTGACTCATGATCCTAAAGCAACAGTACAATCTCAGTCTAACCCTAGATGCTGGTTTCCCATGTAGGTGTTTCTAAAGCTACATATGTGAGAAAAATCACAATAAGGAATAGGATTTCATAGCCTACTATTTCTATTCCTATATCAGAATGCAGTAGGCTACTGTATCTCCTTACCTGGGAATGAATGTTAGAGGATATTACTGTAGTTTTATTCATGCTACACTCTTGCTGCCTGTTCAGTTCTCTCACGTACGAATCCATAGAACATCAGGTATACACTAGAGCTCTATGAATGTAATAAAAATAATAAGAACAATACGAGGGCTGTATCAAATGTAATGCTATGTGGGCATGTTTTGTATTAATTGCCATACATTCAGATTGCACATGTTGGTGAAGTAGCTCTTCATCTATACAAAGGTTCTACTCAACATAGTCTTCAAAGGATTTGCACCATCATTGAACCCAACTCTTCGTCACAGTTGATGGTCTCCCATTGTGCTACAGAATGTTAATGGAGATGACACTGTTGATAAGAGCAATATGCACAGATGGATGAAGAGGTTTAAAGAAAGCGAAACTAGCATTGAAGACGGAACACACTGTGGGAGACCATCAACTGTGATAAAAGAGGATAAGCAATCGCTTGTGATGGTACCTTTGTATAGAGGAAGATTCATTTGTATTATAAACGTTATAAATGTTGTAATAAAGAAGCATATGTGAAAATGGTTTAGGAAAAATATTTTATAATATCTCAAACATTAAAATGTAACAAGTGTTAAATTAAAATCTCTCAAATGGGACGTACATACAGTAGCATGCACTGCCTGGGTAGTATGCGGCGGGGCAAATCCATGACACTGGGTCTCGACCCCGGATCCACAGATCCCATCATCAACAACCTGGAGCCTTAGCCACCTGAGCCACCACTCCCACATCTTACATCTAATGTATTCTTGTAAAAAATAGTTCCTCTTGAAGGTAGCTTGAGCACAGAACATTGGTTTTATCCAAACTTTTTATCTAAAACGTTGTTATAAGGAAACGTGCCATTCAGCATACCTGGTGGTGTTTCCTCAGTCATCTTATTATACGCGCTAAATGTGCCATTATCACATACAGCAGGGTGATTATACTGCGATTATGGGAAGCCATTAAGGTCAAACTTGGTTATATGATTAATTTGTGTTAAAAATATTAATACATAAAAAGAATTATTAATTACAATGCGTTAATATTGACAGACAAATTAAATATACAACTGGACAGCAGGAAACCTATTCCTTATTATATTAAAATGTTTTCAGATATGTACTACATGGAAATCAAATGAAAAACCAGCATCTAGGGTTAGAGTACAGTAATAAAAGTCAGTGCCTGTTGTACTAAAACACTATAAAGATGTGGTTGTGGTTGTGATGCATCTTGAATCCTATTGTTATTCAAAGCGGGAAGCCTATCTTCCAGTGCTGCTTGGGGAAGGGAGGAGCTGATGAAGAAGTTGCTGGTCGTAGTGTGAATGGTGGAAAGGTTTCAGCGCTAAAGGATTCAGTGCTAAAGGATGTTGGCAGGCTGCCAGGGCTGATCCAGAGGAATAGTGGAACAGCCAGGGGCAGCACAGCTCCAGTGATGAGAAAGCCAGTGGTTTCATGTTTACTCACAGCAGAAAGAAGGGCAAGAGGGAAACGAAGAGCAGAGGGGGTCGGGAAAGAAAGCAAATAAGACGAAGGGAATAGAGAAAGGTTGAAGTAGGAATCGGGTGAGGGTTTGACTGCAAAGTGAGTCAGAGATGAGGGGAGATTACATTAAATGAAGAGATGCAGAAGGGGAGGACAACAGGATGCATGGGGTCTCCCAGGAGAGAGGGGAACAATAAAATTACGCTACAGGATTACAGTACATTTTTTCTTGGTTCTCTATCAGCCGTTGGAGTTTGTTTTTGTTGCTGCAATCGCATCATGGTATCTTCTGATATTCTATTTAGCTATATGCATGAAAAACAAGCAAAATCTAATCCTTATTTATTTATTTATTTATTTATTTTGAGGAAAAAGCCCAGAGGAGAGTCTAGCACATCGGTTTCTTATAGCAATATTATAGATTCAAAATGAACACTGATCCTCGTGGAGATGCTAAAACCGTCAGGGTGTGTTCTACGCCCAGGAGAGAAAGCTCTTGCTTCATCACAAACACCACGGAATGATCCAGTCAAGCTCTGTGATACACCGCCCACTCTTCTCTTAACTCATGTCGAGTTGGCCATTTGTGGCCAGCAGATTGACAGCTGGAGTGTAGTACGGCTTGACAAAACAGACTCGCAAGAAACAGAAAGGGCACTGCAGATGTAAACACGAGGATGAAGACACAGCGTCCTCCTCTGACTAGGCCTTTTTTTCCCTCCTCTTTTTGCTTATCACTCACAATGCTTTTAGACAGCTCAGGGAGAACACTGGCTACAGACTTGGCAGCCTGGCCAAAGTGAAATGTGGAAAAGCAGAGGAGTGAAGTGTGTTTTTCTTACTGAGTTTACTCTAGCAGTCTAATATTGCTGAGACATTTGCTGGTGGGAAAAGACAGTGTTGGAATAGTACGTACTGGAGAGCTGGGCTAGTCCAAGCAGTGTGAATTTATTTTTTAATGTTCATGTAAATGTAGTCATTTTCATTCGTTTTTTTTTTTTTAGACTGATCAGATATTTCTAATAAAATATGTATTTTATTATTATTAAAAAATTTATAAATAGATCAAATATAGTATACTGTACATTATTATATTAAAAATATAGCATGGTCAAGCCTTTTGGTGTTGAGCTGGTCTAGCTTCTAAAGTGTCAATCTCTTTTTATCCACTTTGACATTGCTGTCCTCATTTTAAGACACTGTTTTTCATTGCAGCTGTATATAAAGCTGTTGTTGTTTATGCAATCACATGTATTTATGGTAATTATTTCGCTGAAGGCAGCTCATCAGATCAGAGATAAGCTATAGGCTTAGAGACACTAAGTGAGAAAAAAGGGTAATTTCAATGGTTATAATTAACAAAACAGTTCACCAGTAAAAAAATAAATAAATAAATACTGTATGTGAGCAACATTGGTTGTGATTTGAGTTATACAGGAGATGGCACAGTGTTAAGCCCTGTGGCTTCACAACTCCAGTGTCAAGGGTTTGAGTCCCACCTCGGGTCTGTGTGCATGGAGTATTCCGGGTACTCCGATTTCCTCATTCAGTCCAAACACATGCAGATACTGTAAGGCTGACTGGTATTTCCAAATTGCCTGTTGTGTTTGAGTGTGTGTCCGGCAACAGATAAGAACCCTGTCCATGGTGTACCCTGCCTAGTGCAATAGGCTCCAGCCCTCATGTGACCATGTACAAGATAAGCTGTATAGAGCGTGAGTGATTTGATTTATGCATGTCTTCAGATTCCTGGTTCAAGCTCCATTTTGATAGCAAGTTTATTACTGTATCGTGTCCAGTTGCTGAGATATGAACAGCTCAGAGGGGAAAAAATCCAGTTTTTAGAATATTTAAATGAGGATCCCGTGATGCAGTAAGAAAGCAGTAACCCTCAGCCTCATTTTGACACCAGGATTTCCTTCCTACTCCTAAAAATAACTTTGCTAGCAGTGGAGATTTACAGTGGAATAATGCATTTTTTCTGTCATAGCTGGAGTATCCAGCTTGGATATGGTTCATTTGAGTGCTTTAAAACAATGTTTAGAGTTAAAACGTTCTCAATTATGTTAAAGGATTACGGCGATAGGTTATTTATCAATGATTCATTTCTTCTATACCGTTTATCCTGTACAGGGGGGCTGGAGCTTCTCACAGGAGACTTTGGGCACTAGTTGGGGTACGCAGTGGACAGGGTGCCAATCCATCGCAGGACACATTTATCAACCAACTTTGGCACATTTTATACATTTCACGTACTGAACACAGTCATACAGCATAAAACTAAACTGTGTGACTTACTGTAATACCTCATTTACTGTGGGAAATATGTGACAGCTCACATCCACTTAAATTAAAACAGTGAGTAAATAAAAGTAAACATGAACTGTACTGTGCAAAAGCTTTAGGCACATAAGAAGAAATACTTTATTATTCATTACATTTTATGAGGAAATTAGCTCATAAATTTTACTGAGCATCTTGAAGAATCTGTCATAGTTCCTCTGGAGACTTTGACACATAATTTTTTTTTTTTTTTTCCAAGAACACCCCAGCAGCCATTAATATGATTTTTGTATTCAAAGTTACCTCACTTACTTCACTGACATTTTCTTTTAACATAATTCTTTTTGGTTTGGATAGACACAGAGATTTATTTATTTATTTATTTTTTCAATTCAATAATGCAGAAGTCATTAAAAAACTCTATGCAAAAACTAAATTTGCATAAATGCATAAAACCCAGTCTCTAAGGCTAAGGTGGTACCGAATATTATTGCTTTATATATACACACACACAATTATTATTATTATTATTTTTTTTTTTTGTGTGTGTGTGATTACAAAGAAATCACTGATTCCGGAATTAAAAAGAGAACAAGTGCACTGTTTTCCTACATCCAGGTAAGACTCATATTAGTGATGTAGAGAGATGAATCTGATGGACCTGGTGTCATTTATTTTTCCCTGATATCTAAATTTGGTTGATGGCTAGTACAGTAACATAACATACTAGTTATCAAACAACCTCCAAACCTTCCATCAATTTCAGCATCACCCATACCCCAAATAACAGTCCACACCCCCACACACTGTGGTTTACTCCGCACCCATGGAATAATGCATGGGCAATACATTCTGGTGGCGACGTTTTTTTTGGGCTGAACTCAAAAAGAGACGCCTGGCGAAATAATTGAGCGGCGCACGTAGACCTATTTCACGTCTCTCATTACAACAAAAGTGAATGTCAAGCAAATGCCTAAAGAAAAGAAAACCTTTTTGCAGCTCTTCTCTTTCCTTTTTGTTCTGCCATTTAGATGTGCTGCAGGTAAGGGTAAATAATTCATTGACAGAGCTGGAGGGGGAGCACTGCAGATGCAGAGCACTCACTGCAAAACCTATTACATATTAGCCTCTAACCATGTTCACTCCAATCACAATGCCTTCATTAGTAAGCTTCTCATTATCTGACTGCTAAAAAAAAAAAAAAAAAAAAAAGTGCCACTGAATGCAGCATCCACATACAAAGCTGTGGAATTCTTAAAATTGACCTTGTGTTAAACATTTGCTCTTTATTCTCCTTAGAACTTGGAATAAACAACAACAATACTAGGATCAAAAAATAAAGGTGTAGGCAATTAGAATCCCTGTAAATGATGAGCAAGGAATATGTTTTGATGTTCAGAAATAAGCATGAGGATGAGTGTAAGCTTCATTAGGAGTGATGGTCTTCTGTAAATGGGTGGGATGGAGGTAAAGCTTTGGTTCGATTAGGACTAGGACAACATGTGACTGCATTCTGTTGTGATGTTCGATTTAATGTTGTGTTTGTGTGTGTGTGTGCATGTGGATCTATTATTTTGTTGCCTTTTAAGTGTATGTCTTTGAGATGGTCATAAAAAGCATCAAATGCTCAGAAAGAGGAGGGAAAAAACAACAACAAATTTCGTATTATGTAAAAATGTTATAACATCATCCCTCCATCCATCCATCCATCCATCCATCCATCCATCCATCCTTCGAGGAACCTCTGTAGTCCAACCAGGGACCGTAGGGGTCAGTGGTGACCATTGCATTCATTCCCATTTTGTACGAACATACAGTAGTAGGACCTCTGGTAGACATTCACATTATATGGGCAATTTGGAAATGAGCCTAATCTGCATGGTTTTGGACTCTGAGAGGAAACTAGAGAACCCAGAGGAATCCCACCAAACACAGGGAGAACATGCAAACTGCATACACACAGACCCAATGCGTGAATCAAACCCAAGACCTGAAGGTGCAAGGCAACAGTGCTAACCACTAAGCTATTAGTAATAAGTAAACGAGAAAGACATTTTCTCATGTAATAAACAAAAATATATTACACCAGACATGCGGAGTAAAATCATGGGAAATCTTATGAACTTGTCTGAGAGACACATAACTGTGGGAAGTGCGGTCTTGTTTTCTATGTTATATAGACATCCATTGTGTAAGAAGGCTAGAAATGACTAATCTTTTTTTGTGTGTTTATGAGTTAGTAAGCTTTATGTGTGTATATATTGGTTTTGTGAGTTATTATGTGGTGGAACAATGTCGAAATTGTTGAAATATCCAGACGCCCTAATGCTGAGAACGGGCCACCCAGAGTATGTGGTTTAGCTGTATTGGTTTTGAAGGCATGGTGAATTGCACTGAGATTTGTCAGGGCCTGACTTAAATACCAGTTTGTTTTCTACCACTGGAGCATTTCATGGACATCAATATAGGGGGGGGGGGGATACAACTATCATGACATAGATACTTTAAGTGTGTCAGTGGTGCTTAGTTTTTTCTCTATACAGTACATCTTCTTTAGAGAGTAAAGTTGTAGAGATTAAGTAACTTGTTCGTAGATGGTAACCAATGAATACTGCTTTGATTTGACACCAATGGTGGTATAGTGATACTTACTACTGTACCGTAGGCTACGTTCACATTACAAGCCACATTGTACAGTCGAGTGTTTGGTCATATTGGATTTACTTGTCATGGAGGTTCACATTCATAATTACATAATTAAGTCACCTTTATCAGACTTTAATGCACTCTGAAATGGCACGCATGCACATTGCTATGTCTTTACTAGTGAAAACATGCAACTACTCCTTCATTTCAACCAACAGATGTGATTTTAGCAAACACATGCCAGGGATTTTTCTCTGTAGTACGGCACATTTTTTTGAAAGCCAAATGCCAAAAAGTCACATGAATTCCGATCCGATCTTATTCAAGTCACATGACCAAGTCGCAAGATATGTATCTGAACTAGCAACATATACGAAAGTGACTCAGATCTAAAAAAAAATTATAAATCAGATTTATGTGTTCAGACAGCAAATTTCACTTTTTTTTTCACATTAGAGGAAAAAAAATCTGATTCATCACAGGCTGGTAATGTGAACATAGCCCAAATGAATCTCAACATGGTCAGAGATTTTATACAGTGTGTGGAGGTGATAGAAGGACCCACAGGAATAATTAACACTGATATCCAAGATTTGACTCATTGCTTTGTTATAAAAAAAACATAATAATAATAATAAAGCAATTTTACTATTTTTTTTATACTTGGCCATAATCTTTTTATTCATTTCTCTTATAACCTATTAGAAGAGCTAATGTTGTATAGTAGATTATAAGAGAAATGAATAAACAGTAGCTCTTCCCCAACATCGTTGGGGCAACATTTTATAGGAAATTTATGGATTTATTAACATACAGGTATTATGCAGTCGATTCTTTAAAATCAAACTATTATGTAAAATTCACTTTTAATGCATTCAGGTGGTTTAAACAAGCCAGCTAGTTTTTCTCCTATTGTGACCTCATATAAGTAGAGCCGCTCCACCAGCTCGTTATTCAGCTCTGCCGTTCTTTGGAGTCTCAGCAGTAGTTCATTTACTAGACACTGAAATGGTGCATTTGGAGTGAAACAGAGAGAGTTTGGAATATAAAAATGCATTACATGAGGGGTATTTCAGCTGGAGCATTAACAAACTCACTTTGGGTAGCTTTTATCTTGTTAAAAGTAATAGTGAAACAAATATGGGACCTTTAATGTCTGTCTGTGAGTGTGTTTAGTTGCTTTCTTTATTCTTCCTACACTAACCGCGCACTTTGTTTCTGCTAAGTCGATGGAAACTATGTCTAGTGACAGGTGTATGCTTGGTCTGTGTTCTGCCAATAAATCAATTTGGATAAAAGCACTGGCCAAATCAATAAATTGTCATTTAAATGCATTAAAGGAGGCACACTTTGCACATATACTTCATCAGAATGAATGGATTTTTACAATTCATGTTACAAGCCTCCGAGATAAAAGGTTTTTACTCGCATTGGCTGTGCTTTTGCCCTTATTTCTAAGTAAATGGCGGGAACTTGATCTACTAGAACAAAAAATAGTTAAAAATGGTTGAATGAATGAATGAATGAAATCTGAGATTGAAGACCCTGAAAAGTACCAGCTTCTCATCGATTCTCACCATTATACTATTAATCAAAGATTTGTCGCTATACTTTATTTACAGTATTTATACAATATTTAGTTTCGACCAAGTATTCTGATTGGACAAGACGCTTTCCATGAGAGGTGACAATGGAAAATAACAGCACTGCGATATTTAACTATACAGTATGTATCACTCCGCATACCAGGCTTCCTACCATTTGTTCATGACACTACAGTAACTGTCAGTCGGAGCATAGGTGAATGTTGGTTCACGAAGTGAGAGCAGCTACAAGCCTAAACCCACATACAAAACCAGTCATGGACACACATTTAGCAAGAAACACATCCAATAATGTTATGTAATTTATGAATTGCTTCTAAGTTGCTCTAAATTGCCTGAGTATTATTTTAATTACAGCTAATGCAGGTAAAAAGCTAACTAGCTTCTAACACACGGCAAAAAAAAAATCGCAAATCCTTTGTAACCTCTAATCAAGGGCACCACTTAGTATCACTGAAATTAGTCTAATTCATCTCAAGGTTCCTTCCTATTACCATGCCATCTCAGGGACTGTTTTCTCATCAACGTTGCCCTCGTCTTGCTCATCAGGGACAATCTGATCATTCTGATTTATACAAATTTATACAGATTCGTAAAGTTGCTTTGCAACAATGACCATTGTTAAAATCATTATGTAAATAAAATTGTATTGAATTGAACTTGGTGTAATGGTGTACACCAATGGTGTAATTGATGTAACCAGTAAGAGGCATTGCTGGCCATTATAAAAAGGCACCATTACACCACTAGCTTTCCATTTAACGCTATTTGGGATTTGACCCTAGAGCCCCGAAGTTAATGGAGCTGATATTTTAACGTGTAAATAATACAATTATAACGGAATAAGTGTAAATATAATGAGAAACCCTGTTAATTACACTAACAGTACTGTAGGCTGCTAACTGTCGGTCGCCAGCTCCATTAGTTGTGGATATTTCGTTCTGCCAAAACACTCCCTCTTGTGTGAAATTGCTTAATTAGTCTATAAAATAAAATAAATAAAGTTATGTCTATTTTTTTAAGTAAACCAACTAATTGTTTAGGCAAACTTTAAAATACAAAACTTCTGCATGCTTTAACTAAAACCGAACACTGTACTCTTGTTTTAGTAAGGAAACATCTATCGTCTACAGTATCATATTAGTTTTCTTTTCTTACTATAAATCGCAGATTTTTTATGCACGCTTAATAAAAAATCCATATTCCAGCTCCAAAAGGTTCAACAGGGACCTTATTTTAGAGCCAATTTTAATCCTACTCAGCCTATCAATATCAATAAAGTTATCAGGTGGTACGAAGTAAATACTATTCTGGAACACGATTTTGAGCAATCATTTCAAAACTGCTTAAAATCATAGTCCCACAATTGTCACTTTAACAAATTAGGTCTGCAAGACATTTTAAAGCTCAAACACTGTCACATCACCATCAGTTAAAACACTACTGAATAATTCCTTTTATATTATGCGATATTGAAACCAGAAAAGGAGACCTAAACGTTCTGCTCGTTCCAAATAGATACACTTTTTTCACGGGAGAACTTTTATTCTGTATAATCATGTATTCTAAAAGTTTGCTGCCTCTTCAGCTTTCCTTCAGCCTCCCTCTCCATTTCCTCTCTGTCTCCACATGACACCTGCGGCTATAATCACATCTCTCATTTGAGTCCTGCGAGCAGTTAGAGATGCTGAAATAATGTCACATGGAGCCATTAAAAACAGCGCGGCGGTGACTGACAGGACAGTTCACACCCCAAACACTCCTGTGCTAATGCTGGCGATGTTTTTTTAAAGTTCAGGCTTGAGATTAAACACAGCAGGTGTTTTTCGAACTGCTCCAGTTAGTTGAAACTCACACTGTCACTCACACTGAGCTGGTAGAATTGCATCATGCATTTAAGTATTTAAAGTCATAAAACTGAAATTAGCTAATGTGAAACTGTCCAGTATTGCAAGCTTACTCTTATAAAATGTACTCTAGTAAGCTTAATAATGAAATGTAGCTACTGTATGTATAATTAAAGCTATCTAGCTGAAATAATATATTGTATTAATACCGTATTTGATGCTGTGACTTTTGGGCCAATTTTCGACTGAAAAGTTGTGTTTATTCATTTATTTATAAGCAGTAAATATTAACGAACAGTTTGCAGTTTGCATTGAAATGATAATCTATTACCCATAGCTAAGCTTACTGTAAATGCACGGCATGATGGCCTGCTAGTAGTTTTAACATTTTAAGTTCTTTTCGCTGTTTTCAGAAAAAAAGTGATCCCACCAATGGGTTTGTGGACCTAGCTAAAATGTGCTAAATGCTAGCTAACGACAGCTGATAAAAAAGGGGAATCATTGAAAACATGTTAATATTAATGTTAATAACATGTCAATATTTCAGTTTTACAGTGCCATCTTCAGTAAACATTCAAAACAACTAGTAGTAAAAAAATAAGAAATAAATCATTTTATGTACATCTTTTCAGGTATATCAAAGCTGTCAGGAATGCTATAATGACAATCTGTCTGTTAATTTTTACGGAATTCAGCATCATGCCTGAGCATATTAAGCCGATTAACAGACAGCCACATAGGGCAGTCCGGCGGTGTTGCTGTGTGTTAAAAAAGAGAGCATATTTAAGCTCTTGTTCAGTCACTCTACATCACGTACATCCCATTCATCAAAAGAACAAAAAAGTCATTAACGTAAGATATGTAGACTTGGAGAGAGACAAACCATAGGAAGCACATCAGCATGATCAGAGCGACAGAAGGAGCTCCAGCAAGCCATGGGACATATCACCATATAAAGAGTGAGGAAGCACAGCAAGGATGTTGTTTTATAGACCTATGACATTGAGCAAAAGGAGATGTAAGAGATGTCAGTAGGGGCATGAGAAAGTTCACACGCTATCAGAAAACCCCAAACACTGTGGAACCATAACCAGTAAAAGTTCAGCTGTTGGTTTGCTGTCCTTTACTTTTCCCTAAGAGTATGTATCTGTAAGTAAGAGTGATAATACTTGTAATATTTATATTAATACTTTTAAAAAAGATTTTCAGTTTGTTTGTGTGTTGTACTAAATTTAATCAATAATCACTAGCTAAAATGTGCCAAAAGCTAAATAATGACACCTACTAATACAGTATTACGCAACCACCATTTATGTGGGTCAAGTCTATATTTAAGTTGATAAAAAAAAGGGGACTTATTGAAAACATGTTTTTTATTTCAGTTTTACAGTGCCATCTTCAGTAAACATTCAAAACTAAGAGAGCTACTCTGGGTGGTTACTAAAGGGAGTTGTTAGCACGCACATAATACAGTAGTATTAGATTGCAATGTGCATGGAATAATAGAATTATAAAGTTCAAAAACACACCTGGCGATTTCTTAAATAATTATTGTTATATTTTTTATCAGATGGGCCAGTTAAGGGTCTGGGTTACTGACTAGAAGGTCAGGGGTTCAAGCCCCAGCACTGCTAAGCTGCCATTGTTGAGCCCTTGAACAAAGCCCTTAACTCTGTGCTGTATCCTAGCTGACCCTGTGCTCTGACCCCAGCTTAACTGCCATACAGTATGTGAAAAAAAAAACAAACAAAAAAAACATCGCTGGGCTGTAAGGTACATGTGACAAATCATTGAATCTTACGCTTAATGGAGGAAAAATAAGAAAACCAGCCAAATGTATCCAAAATAATAATAATAATAATAAGAAGAAGAAAATAAGAAAATGCCAGCTGCATAAACTTCTACATATATCGTTCGTACGCTAGTAATGTGCAACATGACTGACATCATCATAAACATTTACTTTTTGATATCATAATGAAAGCATGAGTAGCAAAACATATTTCAATACAGGTAAAAATTAGCTTATTGTGTTGAAGTGAAAATCTTCTGGAAAGATTTCCCAGTTCCTCAAGACATTATACAACAACAAAACCATTATTCCTTAATCACAAGCCTAATGTTTGAGCCCACACTCTGCAAAGTGTTCATTAATATTTGCACACTCTTGTACACACTCCCAGTGCATATTTACCTCATAAAATCCACCAAACTCAGCTTTTGCATTATCACACTAAATGTCTCCGGTTTCATTTAGTCAGCTTTTTGCAACCACAGCAGCAACATTAAGGCCATAGTGTTATTGTTGTTGTTATACAGAGAGAGAGGAAAAACAAAAAACAAAACCTGACCTCGCCCTTAAAGAAGCTTTTGGTCAAGTCAGGTCAAGGATCATTGTTGTGTTGGAGGCCATACAAAAGATAAGCAGGAAAACCGGCCTTCAAATCCTCTCCTTCACGCCCACCTACACACTCCCTCCTCTCTGGCTCGCGCTCGCTCATCGTGACACTTCATTACAATAATTGGCCATTTTCTATGCTCGCCTGGCCAATCAGTGGCAGGAACACGGCACCCCAGTGCTCCTGTAAACACAGCACAGCTCGGGGGTTTGCACCAAAATACAATGCATAATAATAATAACAGCTCAAACTGAACAAAAAGCCATCAAAGTCCTTTAATCAAGGCGGGTCACACTCTATGAGCATAAAACAAGGAGCTGGGTTTGTAGAGGACATTTTTATGGTGCATTTGTTAAGTTTAAATTTTCAAGGCCACCGAAACTGGGTGTTATATGTGTGACTTACAAATCAAGTACCTTGGCGTTATTTTTTTCAAAATGGATCTTATAACCTTACTGGATTTAGGTCGCCTTCAATGTAATATGATAAAGCTGGCTAATTAGGAAGAAAAAATAAAAAGTTCAATCCATGCAATAGTGCAGTTGTACTTTGTTGACCTTCTTGCCGGGTGTCTCTCAGGACATCTCTATGTTCTGCACCGGGTCCCAGTGCTTTATGCATATGAATATTACCTTTATGCATAAAAATGTGTTTGCATTTCACAGATCTATCCTCCCTCTTCTTCTTCATTTTTCTTCTACTTCCACATGGGAGTCTGTGGCAGCCCAAAGAACATTTCATACACTTTTTTTTTTATTATTAAATTTGGCACAGTGACAGAGGATGGTCTCGGCTTCCTACACATTTTCGTGTATGGCCCTCAAGAGTTCTAGCACTACCAAAAGTTGGACACACTGTATGTTTGCAGTAATAAATCCACAAAACACCATTCTGGTAATTCCTTGGGTCAGATCAAGTGCAGTGGATGCCACAATGTTAATAAAATGTATAGAACATACAGTATGTATGTTGGATTCTGAAATTTTTATTTTATTCTAAAACAAAATTCCACAATCTTTCTCCAATTACAACCAAGTTGACATTATTGCGAGACCAGTCGGGAAAAAAAGAACAAAGTTGTTTCTGGGATTTTTTGATGTACATGACAGTTCAAACGAATTTGATGGCAAAGACACCAAACAGGAATTGAGGATATGTTTCATTAAAACTCCTGCTTTCAAGTACAGACATGAAACTTCTCCCATATATAGCACAGACATAGCAACATGACCAGATGTTATGGAACAAGATTTGACTAAGAACTAATGTAATACTTTAAGCAATTGCAAACCTCTCATTTCCTCATGTTAAATGAAATGAAATTACGCAGATTGATTTTAAGAAACGGAAACAAATGTTGCACTACTAAAAATTGGTTGTTTATGTGACAACGTCAGCAGCGACCTCATTTCCCCTCTCGTCTGTTCCAAGCACTCAGCATTCAGCATCACCTGTATACTAACCACCGGCCTGATCATCTGTCATCACCTGCACCTGTTTCATGTTTTTTTTTTTTTTTTCATGCTGGAATGATTCATAGGTCACTGTGTGGCTTAACAAAGAAAAGAACTATTCTTCACGACTACATTAAAAATAGAAGAAGGTCCGGCTCTTTAAAAGCAAAACATGAAGAAATGAGGGGTGACTCAAGGACAGAACTTTACAGTGCTGATGTGCACGGTGGCTTCTGGTCTTCCTTTGGCAACCAGATGTGGGGACAGTAAAAGCCTGGCCACATTAATCACTGCTTGCATGAATCGTTATTATTATTATTATTAGTAGTAGTAGTAGTAGTTGTAGAATATCCTAAAAATAATAATCTATTTAGAAGTTTTGTTCAGATATACAGCATAGTTTAGGTCTTAACATATTCTCAGCATGCTTACAAGCCTTAACTTTGGCCCCAATTTTCACAACGAAGCACTTCTAGTACTTTCACTAATATGTATATATACAGTATATATGCCACAAAAGCACCTGACCCTGAGCCACAGCTCTCCTGGCTGCTGTATTTTTTACTACCTTTAGAGCTCCCTGCCTGATACTTCCTGCTCTACTAATGCTTAAAATAATGCTTGTAGATGTGAAATTGGATTTGAAGCGGATGGTTAGAGGAGTAAGCTGCCAAAATGTAAGCGCTGAAGCTTAAACGTGAGATTTAGACTCTGTACACCTGGGCCAAGTACTGAAGGAAATAAATAAAAAAATAAGATACTTAAACAGCTTAGAGCAAAATCAGACAGTAATATTAGTAAGCCTGAGAAAAAACATCAGTGTGAAAGAGGGAACAAGCCACATAAAACTGCGAGTGTCTGTAGGGCTAAATGTTGTGGTTGAATAAGGATGCTAGCTTGGGTTACAGGGAGGAATGCAGGAATGGTGTAAATATTATAATGGTCTAGTAAAAAAAGATTGAGAAATTGAGATTTTACTGGGGCACAGCAGATCAATAATGGGGTTCCACAGTCTAGTGACACCCATGCCAACACCAAGTACCATATACAGTGTACCACGTACAGTACATCACCTATGCTGTAGGGAAAAAAAACTGTGTATTGTTCTTATGTACAGTGTCTGAAATTTGTCTGGCAATTAATTGTTATACACATAACTAGGATTTTTCTTTTCTTATGCTTATTCTTTATAAGTGTTTGTAATGCAGGAAACATTATATACTCAAAAGAAGTCGAAGCTATACTCCCACAAAACCTGAGTATTGGGAAACATAAAAATTCTATTATATAATTCAAATAATTTCTATTTTGTGCAAAACCTGTGGTATATTTTAATACATTTTCCAAGTTCTATATAATGTTTCATTTAACTTTACCTCATATTTTGAAAAAAAGTCACCAATATTTAATAAACAGTTAACCATTGATTCAATTAACTGATTCAAGCATCAAAAGGTCAATTAGATCCGACAAATTCGTCATGTTTAATGCTATTCATTTATTCCCGTGTGATTCTAGCTTCATGCTTTGCTCCATGGTACTATTTGAACTTTATATAATAGTGTTGCTCTAGCTTTTGTTCTCTGCGGATTTTCCTCTAAATGCCAGCACTTAAACTTTTGAACCTGTTTACTGCACCTTTGTACAATGACTTTGTAAATTGTGTACATAAACTCTTGCCTGTACTTTTGATATGTAAATGTTTCATCTGATGCTTTGTACAAATAGGTGCAGAGGCCAGACATAAGAAATTATTTCTGTGCCCTTAAAAATAATTGTGCCCTTAATAGCTGCCTGGACCATCTGAGACTGAATGGCTTTTTCTTTTGGGAATCATGGAAGGGTCGGCTTCTGAAACCCAACAAATAATCAACGCCAGAACAATCCATAAACGTACATATACAGTAACACAAACCATAAAGAGTATATTTAGTCTATATTCTCTCGATGTTCTTTTTAGCCAGTACTCCATGGGCATTGCTTTTCCCCTGAGATTTTCCCCTTCACTTGTTTCTTTAGAAAGTCAATTTCATTAATGACACAGCTGCCACATTCAAAGCTGGGTTTGTCTCTGCAGAACAAAAGAAAAGAAAAAAAAAATCATATGAACTCTGTGTCACCACTTTGTCCCCATCTGCAGCTTAGCTGGTCTGCTTAGCTGCTATTCATTTTTGGACAACAATTATCTATTTTATCGTTTAATAGCAGAAACACCTGCCAACACATACTTTTATTTTTAACTTCAGACATTCTGGCTTCTTTTTTTCCCACTGCCTCTGGAAGTAATGGCCAGTCTGGGGTTTAAAATATGTTCTTTGTTGACTTTTAAATGAAGTGTAAGACACACTGGACTATTCAAGTTCTTTTTCTTTCTGAAAACACTGACTTGCTAATCAGGAACAGCCTGTTCATTTTCCATTAAGCTGTTTGTTTTTTTTTTTCTATCACATTATTAAAGTTTCCGCATGTAAATTCTGGACAGTATCCAATGTAAGTGGGGGAACAATGAGAAAACATTTTTTAGGCACAGGAAAGCATTACATCTGAAACAATCCATTGAAACAGCAAACCCAATTTTCCTATCCTTTGATGAAAGGGGGTATGAAACAAGAGCCGGCCATTAGACCTGATATCATAAGTAGTTCCTGTCACTGTAATGGACAATACATCTCTCTTTACATTGAAATGGACACAATCTCCCGGAACTGCCTCTATTCACTGACTCTATCTATTTTGCACTGAGAGGGCTAGAGAATAAATACTTACTGACTGAGACACATAATTAAATCTCATCTTTCAGGCAAAAGTGAGAACAATACAGATTGCATACAGGACAAGCATCTAACAAAGTACAGTACAATGACTGTTATCCATCAAAGATGTATATAATCAAATGGATTCACTTGGACTCCTTCATAACAGAAGTAGCTGTTCACTGTATCATCACATTTGATTATGGTCAATTGTATCAATTCATTTGATTACATTTTTATGACACACTTTTGATTGCGGCATACAGTGGTGTGGGGCGTAGTGGTTAGCACTGTGGCCTCGCACCTCCAGGGTCGAGAGTCAGATTTCCGCCTTGTGTCTGTGTGGGTGCGGTTTGCATGTTCTTTTCATACGAGATGGGTTACCTCAGGGTAATTCTGATCGATTGCTAGACTGATGCCAGGGCAAACCCCACCTCACACCCTGAGCCCGCTTGAATAGACTCCACACCTCCTGTAACCCTGTATAGACTAAGTGGTATAGAGATTGAGTGAGTGAGAGCTTTGGGTTAGGGGTGAAGTTATAATTATCAGGACATAGCTACATACTGTATATATGCTAAATAAATAATAAACAAATGTGCAAATGTATAAATGTACTTGTCTTGATGTCTATAGCTGACTGAAGTACGATTTTATTTCAGTAGAATAAAAGATTAGTATTCATTTCTCCTGTCTGGGTGTGGTGTGTGACGGGGGCGAACTGGGAGTGTCAGTGGGTTTTTTATAGAAAGTAACACACATTACATTTATATAATTTATTAGATGCGCTCTTCGTTTGTTTCATGCAAACAGATGGATTTTCCAAATGATGATTGGGGCAAAACCTCCTAAACAGCTGCAGGTCATAAAAACCTGTGAATAAAAACTTCACGCCCATGAAATTAATAAAACTGAATAAAATGGATAAAATTCCTGAAATATTTTCCCTAGAATGAGTTAATTTTTGCATGCTACTCACTCTCTCGTTGTTCTTTTAAGTTCTTGCTCATTTCTTATATAGCAGGACTTCCTATGGTCCGCTGTCTGATGTGTGGATTTTTACACATGTCAATGACTCCTGCTCTCTGATGTAGTTGTCGATATAAGTGATACTGTATATATTCACTCGGGAGATGGCTTAGGACTTATATACCTCTTTATTCTGTTAATAAACAAGAGAATAGTGTGTGTGTGTGTGTGTGTGTGTGTGTGTGTGTGTGTGTGTGTGTGTGTGTGTGTGTGTGTGTGTGTCCATGTTTATGTCTCTAACAATTGGCATGCATGTTGAGTTCACCAGACAGATCTACCGGTTCGTTCAGCAAGGTAAAACCACAGTATTTTACAGAAGACTTTTGGTGCTCATACTTATAAGGACAAATTAAAAATTAAACAAAAGGTCAGATCAATGTCCAAGATTTAAATTTGACAGTCAAAGAGCCAAAAAGGGTCTTTTCAGCTCTCTTGGTGCAGAAAATCTGATTGGCTGTAGTCTTAAATTATATAACATGTCTGCCAGGCAAACCCCTGTGAATTTCCATACTACAGTACATGCAGTACATTTCCATATTTTAAAGACCACCAACCACCACAGATGAGACGTTGATATAATGCATTGCTCAACCCCTAATAGTCTTCTTGTAACAGATCTCACAACATAGCTATTATTGGCCATGCATTTTTTTTCCCAGTGGCTCGACTGCAGCGCAAACCACATACAGTACAGCGTTTCTGCTCAGTCCAACTTAAAATCCTGTTGATGTGGAACAAAAACAATTAAAAGCTATTCCCTTTAGCGTTTTCTGTTTCTTTTTATTCTATTGTTTTTTACACCATATGGCACAAACACTAACTTTTTACCTAGCTTTAATGGGATGTTAAAACAAACTCACGGAAGGTGACATTTTATCAATAAAATCTAATACCACCGCAGTACGGGAACATAAAGTCTGTAATGTTAGTGATTACATGCAATACAATAGAGATGCAGGAACGCTACCGTATGCTCACACTGAGCGACTGATCCCCATTATACAGGAATTACAGTAACTACAGAGACTGAATAACTGGAAAAAAAAAAGAACTATAGAAAGGAAGAGACATCACGTACATCTGCTGTAAACAAAGACACAGACTTATGATAAAAGCCTACAATACAGGATGTGTGCAACTACAGCATAAAGTGCTTGAGATTCAAGTGTGTACTCCACAAAAGAGCGCAATTTCAGCACTTTGTGTAATTCTTCGCTGACAAACACTGGAGTGATACAATTCCACTTGCTGACAAAAGCATCCTTTGGAGCGAGGTGCATCCTTAATAGCAGGATGAGACATTCAAAGACAGCAAACTACTGTTTGTGATGTGTGATGTGATGAACGAGCAGCAGGTTGGTGTTAAACACTTGGGTAGCACTTTATTTGGATCATCCACTGAAATCATGGATAGCATAGATTGTTAACACCCTATCTGGTAACTATCAAGCAGCATATCATCTAATATGTTTGATTGTCTTCGCCGTCACTTCGACTGAATAATGGGAATAACCAGAATAATGGACAGTAATGTACAGTATGCTTCTTTTTTATCTTTATATAGCATAATGTGGCATCAAAGCTTTTTACAATACCATCAGCGTATTTGGGTACGGAGACAGTTTTGCACACGCAATAGTAAAAGCAGTCGGTCCAACCTTGACATAGTGAAAGGATTTGGTTTGGAATTCAATTTGTAGATTTTATTAAAAATATTAGTGAAATACAGATGTGCAGTAGCAATGTTAAATATGTTTAAAATTTTTAATAAAAGCACTGGGGTGAACTGAATAAAAAGAACACCATCTTTCTCCATCACAAAGTCAACAGTTTAGCCTGCTGACATTTAATAGATAATTTATTCATGTCCTAAAGAATATACCGGTGTCCTTTTTTTCTTCTTCTTCTTTCAATCTATTTGCATGATTCAGGTTTATGGTTGTTGGGTTTAGTCAATAATCAATATACAGTACAGTACGTCTCGTATATTCTTGTTCCGTTTGATTTCACTATACTTTTTAGCTTTAATATTGCAACCACTGACAGGTGAAGGGAACAGTATTGATTATCTCTTTAAATGTCATCTGGAAAGGGGTGGGATATATTAAGCGTCGGGTGAATAGTCAAGTTTTAGAAATTGGCAAGCATAAGGATGTGAGAAACTTTTACGGGAGGCAAGTTGAGATGGCTAGTAGCTCCAAAAGATGATTTTACGGGAGGCAAGTTGAGATGAGATGTATCTCCAAAACAGCAGTTTTTGCAGTGTGTTCCCTGTACAAAGTGGTTAGCACCTACCAAAGGTGTTATCCAAGAAAGGATAACTGTTGTACTGGTCACAGGGTCATAGGCACTCAAGGTATATTGATGCACATCAGGAGTGAAGGCTTTCGCTCTTCCTGGTCTAATCCCATAGTAGAGCTCGTGAAACACAAATTGCTGAAAAACTTCTTGCGAGGTTTGATGGAAAGGTGTTAACACATCGCATTGAAGATTGCTGTGTATGGGGTGTGCATCCCCATGCCCATGCTGACTCCTGTCTGTCACTTAAAGCACCTACTGTACAATGAGACAAACTTTCTAGAGACAAATTTATAAGGCTTACTACTGTAATAATAGTAAAGGGATAGCATGGCATACAGCATGGAAGTTGCATTTTGTACAATACGTTAATTGCAATTTAATGAAAATGTCACCATTTATCCTCTTCACATTGACAATGAAGCTTTAGTGAAGTTAGCTACTTTTAGGTGATGTATCAAGGTAATTTTCATGTACTGGAGTTTATCTATTTATAATAATGAGTGGCTTTTACTGTACTGTACTGTAGTTTGAAAAGTTACAGTTGCAAAGTAGCTTCTCACAACAGTTTTCAAACTTTACGCTCGATCACAGTAACGGTTGCATTACATCATCATAGAAAAAAACAAAAACAAAACAAAAAAAACAGTAGATTTATTTTTGCCACTGTAACATTCCCTAGTCCGGTGGGTTAAATGTGCTTGACAGAAAACTGCTTCATGCTGTGTTGTGGCCACCAGACCACATCGATTCCATTTACGTTTATTCATCCAGCAGATGCTTTTATCTGAAGTGGCACTGAGCTGAGCGCTTGAGGGTTAAAGCCTGAGCTCAGTAGTCCAGGCTTGGTAGCTTGAACTCTCAACCTTCCAATCAGTAGCCCAGAGCCTTAATCACTGAGAGACCGCAACCTAATTACAATTCATGTTTTGTTCAAATAAGCTACAAAGGTCTAGCTGCATGAATCAGACCTCACCGATCAACAAGGGTTTATGACACGCTTGAAGATTCATGTGATGTACAGAGTTATTATCTTTCACTCTATACATGTTCCTTAATGTAACATGCAAACACACTCCTCACAACAAGTGCATGATAAAATAATAAAAGGAAAGTTAAAGTTTTGAGTATTTTTCTTTTTCCCTACGTATCCATATTTACTAAAGACCACTGAAATCTATTGTTGTCAAAGTGATTTAGAAATATAAATCATTAACCAAACATTCCCAAAATGCATGTTATGGAGAAATGTCTTTATTTGTGAGTCCCGAGACCTGAAGGCATGTTTCTCTCATGCTCATTTTCTCCCTAAATGAGAGCTTGTGGCATTCATTAAATGCAACTGCGCTAAATGGGTTCAATATCAATATTATGACAAAACCCCTGGCGGAAATGTCACTGACAAAATTGGTACTTCTAATCAAAAAAATTTTTTTGCATGTTTGTTTGTTTTTTCCAGCTGAAGAAACCACTGCAATGCTTAACAAATATTTTATATTTTATGCGATTTAATTCCCAGAACACACCATTGCCTACGAATGCGGCCAAACTGGACTACACTTCCCAACATCCATGTTTTGTTCTCAGTCACCAAATTTCTAATCAGAAACCTATTCAATTATAACATATAATAGCCGAAATAAATTTCCAATCAATTATATCCTAGTAAAGTGGTGACAGGATCATGGGCACCCATTATTCATTTATGCCTTTGGGATCCAAAGACTAGTGTGTCTGGTCTGATCAGAAAATCAGAACTGAATTCACTGAAAAAGGTCAGTGTTGGCTGTGACAGAAAGGCACCAAAATACCCAGCGCACCACAGCCCATTGAGCATCCATGGACAAACAAGTCAAATCCACGGAGGCCCCACCTGACAACCCACAGCATCCAAAGGACCCACTGGCATCATCCCAGTGCCAGATACCACAGCACACCCCCAGAGGTATTTTGGAGGGGGCAGAGCTCGGTTCAAGTAAAAAAAAAAAGGAAAATTAACATCAAAGTCATGCATCACTATTAGAGACCTATTCTTGATGTAAATAAAAACAAACAGAAAAAAAATCTAGCTTTACCTAATGCATCTGTGACTAGTGTATGTGACGAGTATGTGTTGTGTGTGTTACAATTTCATAGTTGTGCCACAGCTACTGTGATGCCCATCTGCTAAATTATTATCCACGCGACAGATTTTCATTAAAAGATCAGTGATCTTACTGTGCTGGCAGTGGACGCCGTTAAAGCCAGGCGCGCACTTGCAGACATAACCGATGAACGTGTCGCCCCTGTAGGTCTCGCTGATTTCGCACGTGCCTCCGTTGTGGCAGGGGTTCGGGTGGCAGGGTCCTGTAACACAAATATGAATGTGACATTGATTCAAGCAGTTTAGGGAGGGATTAAGCAGTTTATTAGGGATGCGACACAAACAGTAAAATCATGGACAAAGGTGATTCTTAGTGTATAGGTCATCAGGTGATGGCTGGGAAACACTATTACTATTATGATCATACAGTGTTCATTTCCCACAGCACTCTCAGCGGCACAGCCAAGGTGAACTAGCATCTCTATAAAATACAGCAAATCAGATTCAAGCTGGACTTTACTGCCCGTACTGTATGTGAGAAGGTCTCTCAAGGTTTATCTTGCTTACTTTATATATACACCCAAACCTCAGGCCAAGACTCAAGCAAATTTCTGTTCAATAAATAACTAGCATTTAGATAGATCTGTATCCTCCAGCTCAAAATAACACAAAATTCTGAATGCAGAAGTGCCTAGAGAAGTAAAGCGGTCCAACATAACACTGCAGACCTCAGGAGGGGAAAAAAAAAAAAAATCATAAAAAATCTTTACTGTCACTCACGACCAATGCCAGGTCAGTGTAGATCATAAAGACCACCTGAGACTCATAATTCATAACCTATCAATAAAATGCTGATGTTTTAAACATAAGGGCAACTGCAGTGGATTGCATTCTGTCAAAACCTACTGGGCAAAGCAGATTAATCTTTCACAATACCACTGCCAGGTCTCGCTATCGAGCTAGAGTGATGGGCAGCAAACTTTTAATTGATGTGTTAAATGCAAACATTCAAAAAATGTCAATTTAACTTTTTTTTTTTTTAATATCAGAGAATTTGACGATCATTGACCAAAGTACATCTAAAAACACATTAAACATTTGGTGTAAGGTATTTTCTATGAGTGTATCCTATTGTGCTTCTCAAAGACATGATGTTCACATAATGCCAGCAGTTTTACTCAGAAGCCCGAAAGTAAAGCATCATCACACAATGTCCTATGGTAATTGCATTTATCCACAGCCAAATGATGTGAAATATAAGAAGTGAAATGGAATGCAATTTCAAACAATGAATGTAATTCTGTGCGCTCGTCACCTGGTTCAGCAGCCTGATTTTCAGGAATGCTTTCACAGCAGAAATGAGCACAAGCCAGAATGGAATCCGCATTGACGAGCAAACCCAGCCTCTCAGTATGATTTCATTACTTGTGTGTGAACTGACCTTCCTGTCCAGTGCAAATAATGGAGCCCATCATGCCTATCACTTCGTTTCACTCAGACACTGATTGCTGTCTCTGTTGTAGTGAGACCCTGATAGAGCAATGTCAAGGCAATTTCCGAACTGTTATCTTTAATCTGTTAAACTCCAGCTACTTCAACAGTGAGCTACAGTACAGTGTGCTCAAAGTCTATTCTTGCAAATAAATAGCATTAGAGTTAAGAACTTGACTATTGTGTTTATGAAACATGGCTTAGATCAAATGTACTGTAATGTAGTAGTACACTTACTACTTGACAAGAAGGCTAGACAACAAGAAACCAAGGAGAAAAAAGTTTATATACTATATTTTGTACTAGGGATGGGAATCGCCATGGACCTCCCAATACCATACTATCACGATACCCAGGTGTCGATTCGATTTGTATTGTAAGTATCAACATTTTATAAATATCCTGATTCTATGTTCAGGTTTTGTTTTTCATATAGTGTTACAGTTCTAACCAAACTTACCAACTAATTCCCTCCTACCACATAGGATGCTGTGCAGTACAGGTAGTCCCCTACTTACGAACGAGTTCCGTTCCGGGAGCACATTCATAAGTCGGATTTGTTCTTAAATCTGACAAAGTGAGTCTTAGACACCTTTTACACGAATATACAATATGAAGCATACCAATCCACTTGACCAAATCAGACCCCTTTCCCCACACTGCCATCATGTGGCCAAAAACCGTAAACGCAAGTGAATCTCACAGTGAAATGCTGTGCCCACGTCTATAAATTTGATTTCAGAGCTGTTTTCCACTGTATTGGACTGTGAATTCTGTTTCCTTGAGGATTTTCCAAAATTAGTATTATTCACCATCAGGACAGGTTAACAGGACAGCCATTTTCTATCATCATACTCCCAGACTGATTCATTAAAACCGGGTGAGACCGACTCATTTCTCCCTCGCACACACATACAACACACCAGACTTTTTATACATTCACTTACACACTGAAAATATTGTATATAATTGTAAATATTGGTATCTGGTGTACTGCAGTTGTCAATTGTTTGTACAATATACGTGAGCTACTGATTTGTGATTTATTCGCATCTACGAATGTTTGTAGAACCGTTCGTAAGTTGGGGTCATCTGTACGAACCATTTCGATAGTGCCACGTGCGAGAATGTAGACAGCAACTGTTTTACCACCTCAAATACAAACATAAGTAAAAGACGCTGAAACATGGTGGTGTAACTGTTTGAAGTAGAAATCTTGTTGATCAAGAGCTATTCAGCTGTCAGACTTCACGAGTACAAACTGCACAGGTTCCTCGTGAAAGAATTTGACTATGCAACCAGTGTGCGCTTTATACACTCGCTGGCCACTTCATTAGGTACACCAGTTCAACTGCTTGGGAACACAAATATCTAATCAGCCAATCACATGGCAGAAACTCAATACATTTAGATATGTAGACATGGTGATTTTGAATGTGGCATGGTTGTTGGTGGCGGCATGGTGGCTTAGTGATCAGCACCGCCAGGTCCTGGGTCCGATTTCCGAATCAGGTCTGTGTGCATGGAGTTTTTTTATGGTCTCCCCGTGCTTGGTTGGTTTCCTCCAGGTTCTCTGGTGTCTACCACAATCCAAAAACATGCAGAATAGGCCAATCAGTGTCTCCAAATTGCCTGTAGTGTGTGAAATGTTGACGGGAGGTCCTACCATGATCGTACAAAATGGGAATAAATACAATAGTCACCTTTGCCCTCCACAGTCGATGGATGGAATGATGGTTGTTGGCCCAGACAGACTGTTCTTATTATTTTAGAAACCGATGATTTTCTGGGATTTTCCGGCATATCCATCTTTAGGATTTACAGAGAATGCTCTTAAAAGAGAAAATATCAAGTGAGCATCAGTTCTCTGGATGAAAATGCCTTGTTGATGCCAGATGTCAGAGGAGAATGGCCAGACTGGTTTAAGCAGATAAAAACGCAATAGTAATTCACATGACATCTCATTACAATACACTGAGAAGAATCTGTGAATGCTCAACACGTGGAACCTTGAAGCAGATGGGGTACAGCAGCAGAGGACCACACCAGGTGGCACTCTTGATATCTAAGAATAGGAAACTGAGGCTACAATTTGCATGGGATAACCAAAATAGGACAATACAAGAATGGAAAAACGTTGCATTGTCTGGCGAGTCAGTCACCAGATCTCAATCCAATAGAGCTCCTTCGAGATGTGGTGGAATTGGAGATTCACATCATGAATGTACAGCCGATAAATCTGCCTCGACTGCATGATCACGTCAATGTAGACCAAAATCTTTAAAGAATAATTACAGCACCTTCATAAATCTATGCCATGAAGAATTAAGGCAGTTCTGAAGGCAAAGGGAGTCCAACCCAGTACTAGACAGGTGTACCTAATGGATTGGCCGGTGAGTGCATATTGTAACTAAATGGCATATGTAGGTTCAGGCAATCGGGATACATTTTCATCTTTGGGGAAGTGTTTTCTGTGACAATGCATCATTACACATGTAGTAGATCAATAACACCTCACACAGCTCTTAAATGGATGCATTTATCAGCATTTATGAGAAAAGTACAGTCTGAATATATGCATGAGTTGAAGGTAGTGTGATGGGTTGATTCATCTGTTCATCAGAACAGATGAACAGATTACAATTCATTACCAAGAAGACAATTTTTTTTACAAATTAAGGCTATGGATGAAAGGAACTGGAATTGTTATAAAATTTACTTATTAAAAAAGTAATAATTGGTTTGGAAAACACATACCCAAATCCAAACCAATCCAAACCCATTTATGCAAATCATAATTACTGCTAATAAGCTGTTATATGTCCATGCTGTGATTGTAAATCAAGCGGGACAGACATTGTATAGGGCATTTTTATTCGGACAGCGTAAGGTTTTGTAATATGATGCGACCTTTCCCTTGCCTCAATGCATTTCCTGATTCCTTATATGGTAACACTTCCTATAGCCCCTGTTCAGACGAATATACTGCACATACTGTACAGTACAAACAGCTTGTGTCTGCTGGAAGTGGAAAATCTTAATGCATTTCCTGCATCTTCCTGTATGTCTGTCTATATGTCTCTCTATGACTTACGTGTTAACTGGTTCTTTTGATGTACGGGTGTACGTGACTCAGGGCACCTGTCCAAAAGCTTAAATATTCTCTCTTTGCTGATAATTAACAGAGATCTTCAGATACATCATGCCTGCTGTTTCTCTCTTTCCAGGTTCTGGGCATGGCCAAGAGGTGTAACAAGGTACAATTCTTCTTCTTTTTTGATCCAATCTCTTGTCCAGTCTGTGTGCTTGTTGGGTTTCCTCCAGGTACACCAGGTTCCCCCACAGTTCAAAGATAACTGCCATTTCCAAATTATGTGTGCGCGTGTGTGTGTGTGCGTGCGTGTGTGTGTTTGTGTCTTGTGCCCTGTGATTGATTAGCACCTCATCCAGAGTGTAGCCTAAGTTCCCTGGGATAGGCTCCACAGTCCAATCATGACCCTATACCGGATAAGCAGCACAGATAATGAACGGATGTATATGAACTACTGTATAAATTAATCTGGCAAACTGGATTATATCCAGCCCTTGGGGTGTATATTTGACTCCCATTTCTCTAGATAGAAAGCAGAGTGCCTTTGGAAACAGAACAAAAAATACAATGGTATATTTAAGATGGCTTGCTTGTGTTGGAAATAAGTCAGGGAGTGTTCTTATCTGATATAATGCAAAACAAAAGATGTCCTTTGGTCAACCTTACCAGAATTTGATAGCTTTGGCACTGAATTCTCGGTCCTAACAAGATTTGAGGTTAATTAGCAGGACGGACCATGCATAATGGTATTGGCTGCATTCCATTACTGCATCTGTGCACCCTGAAGAGACGATGGTGTTAGCACTTCCTCTGAATTCTGACATGACCGTGTATAACTCCACACGGGCAATCTGACAAGCTTCCTAATGAAGAATTCATGCTACTGCTTATCTAAGCAGAGACACACTGGATGAATAAAGAAAGACAGCAAGACGGTGAAGTAAGTCACACTACATATTTCCATTGTGCCCTACATCGAGACATCGCTGGGCAGCCTAGCTGATGAAGCGAAGCTTTGTCTTTAGTTCCTGATGCCTTTTGTACTGAAATGGAACGAAGAGTGTCAGCCGTTGTGTGATTGATGTCGGCCAGCCCAGGCAGCACCGTTTCCACCAACAAGTCACAAAAAGAGCCTTATCAATCAGCCAGAGCCAAGCTACGATGCCACTCGGCGAAACCTGAGCAGCAGTTTAACACAACCAAGTGTCCTCTGTTTTCTTTAGCAATCAATCATGAAACGGAGCCCTTCAAAATCCCAATAGGGCTTCAATTTTCATTGCTAATAGCGTTTGCTTTGCAAAGATTAGTAAAAAATTGTATTAGTACAGGATTAGCTTCCTTTTACGGTCTTGTACCATTAGAAAAAATTGCCAAACTCTGGATGCCAGGAGGGATTCTGCCAATTTTATGTTTTCTTAAGATGGTATAGTGTTAACCCCAGTTCAGTGTCCTGCCATTGAAGGATTGCTTTTCCAATCTCACTGTAGCACAGCAACCATCTTTCGATGCCTGTGAGCAACCGTTCTCTGGGTTCATTATGCTTTAGTGCTGTTGGAAAATTGGCATGTTTACAGCAAAAAGGCTGCGGCAGAAAGAAACTTCTTGACAGACTCCGGGAATTTTTAGTCTGAAGATTAAGAGTGTCAGATAAAAACCTGCATGTGGCAAAGAGATTTTTATCCACGATGCCATCAAAATGCTAGACGCACAAGAGGAAACCCAAGCTTTGTAACCAATAATAAATGAATATGCATATAAAACAGCGCAATTAAACTCTATTCCATTTTTCATGTGGTCGACTGAGGATTCTGTGACACTTGGAAAATTGGCAGTGTCACAAATGATCTGGTTAATGGATTGGGTTTCTTTGTTAGACACGAGGAAATTGATGTGCTCCTGACCTACAGTATATGTGCCACGACCAAGGTTGACAGATTTGCACAACAAATTCCGGATTTCGAAGCGTTATTAAAAGACCCTAAATAGTCCTTAAATAGTTCTCTCTCCACTGTTTTACAATGGTTTTGTACAGTATTTTTACCCACCACTTTGCATAACACTAGCATGGTCCAATTCTATTGCAAAAAATATACACATAGCAGGACCTCTGACATACAGAAGAAATCGAATAACCTACAAAATGGCCAGGAAAAAGGCAGAGTAGTAATTAGTATAACCTTGAGTCACCTCCATTGTGATGTTCAGCAGGGCTAAAGGAAGCTTAGCCAGCTTCAGCACAACTCAGAGAGCAACAGCGTGACGGGCAGGAGCTTTGGACTGAGAGGTCAGCTCAAACACAAATCAAAATGAATGGAGCTTAGAATACTACAGTTACAGTGCAGAGCAAATGCCAAGGTCACAGCCAGATACAGGAAGGAAAACCGATCCAATGGATATATATATATATATACACCTGTATATATGCAATGTAAATATGAGTTCATTTTGTACATTTTGAAAATATATGGATAATAATGTTTTTTTAAAAAATTTTTTTTACCTTTGGCGTCTAGACTAATAAGCCGTAATATAAAAGCAACAGACAAAAGTCAAAAAGTCAACCTTAAATCCCCATTGATATACAGTATACATTTACAGTTCTGGAACAATGTTTAGATAACTATTTTTCCTCTGTTAATTATTTTTTGTGTTTTTTTTTTGAGGTCTTACTGCCCCTATTCTGTCATGCTGACCTTGCCTTTTTTTTTTTTTTTCATTATAATGCATCAGCTAAATTCACGATGAGGAATTTCTGTGTACTGTGCACTTTATAGCTGTACAAGCGTACAGTTTCACAGAGGTTTCACAGAGGTTGGTGGTCCATTAGTTGGAAATCATGTTGTGCTAGGTAAAAGGTTACAAGCCACACTCATGGCCTGATTATGTCTCGGTTCTTTTATGGCAGACTGCTGTACTAGGCTCTTTAGATTGTGTCTCTTACAGTTCACTTGCTCCTGCCCTCTAAACCCAATTCTGACTGCAGCTGGAAAGCCACAAGCTTTCAAGCCCAAGTGGCTCCCACTTTACTCATTCTGTTTCTCTCCTGGTGGCTCTATCCGGCCATGACAAAACAGATGAGATTCACTGACATTTGACTACAGCAAACAGTAGGCATCCATGACTTACGAAGCATAAACCCTGTCAAAGGAAGTAAATCGGTAGTGAGCCATACATACGGAGTGGAAGAAACATCTCTAAAGAGAAGGAAGAGAAAGTTCAAGCTTACTTTGGAAAGTCATTCTTAAATATGCAAGGATCTCCAAGAAGTAAAAGGTTAGAGAAGGACATTTATCTAGAGTTTGAGGGAGGAAAGGACAATAGGTTTGGCTGAATGGTTTCAACAGGATGTCATTAGAATTACAGTAAGTAACAAGTAATAGAATGAAACAGAGTTGTAATGCAGTGCCACTGTCTTTAGCTGATCAGTGCCTCAAATACTTGTCAGTATTCAGATTTAAACTAGTGAGCATTGTCCATACCCAAACTCCTAAAGTTTTACATTTTCTCAGTTACATCATTGGTGTACATAATGGATCTCGATCAGATGCTCGGTGGACCTTTTGCACAAGATTCCTCTCTAATGCGACTAAGCAAACAAGATAATTATCTATCAAAACAACACATTTGCCCTTATATAGAACTCCTTATAGTTTAAAGCATATTTTTTCTATAAAAATAAAAGCTAAAGAAAATATGAAATGACTGGAACTGGGTTATGAACCCTTGAATTCATTATTAAAACCTGGAATGAAAGATATAAAAGAATCATGAATGGAGATCACTTAAACTCTTGGTGAAGTTGCATGTTAAAACATAAATAGTAATGTAGCTATAGCTATGTTTAATAGGGAAAGTAAGAGCATTTCCATACACACAATGTTTTAAGAACTCACAGAATTGGGACTAAACAGCTCTGTTGCCATAAGAATACCACTTGTTAGTGAGACTAATCTAGCATTGAATTTAGCATAAAGAATTGGAATTTGGAGCAATGGAAAAGGGTCATGCAGCCTGATAAGTTCAGACTGACTGTATTCTAGAGTGATGGGTGCGTCAGGGTAAGGTGAAAGGGCAGATAGAGCGATATACAGGTAGTCCCCAACTTACGAACTAGTTCCATTCCGGGAGCACTTACGTAAGTCGGATTTGTTCTTAAGTCCGACAAAGTGAGTCGGCAAAGTGAGTCTTATACCCTTATATGTAAAGAATACCAATCCACTTGACTAAATCTCTGTCCCCTTTCCCCACACTGCCATCATGTTGCAAAAAAACTGTAACCATACCCAAGGAAATGAATCTCACACGCCTTTAAATCGCAAGGGGAATCCCGGATGCCTTTTTTTCTCAGAGCTGTTTTCCTCTGTATCTTGAGGATTTTCCAAAATGAGGATTATTCACCATCGGGACAGCTTTACAGGATAGCCATTTTCTATGATCGTGCTCCCGGACTGATTCATTGAAACCGGTGAGGCCGACTCAATTCTCCCACAACCCCACATGCACACACATACAATATACCAGACTTTTTTTTTTATACAATTACTTACACACTGAAAATATTGTATATCATTTTAAATATTGGTGCACTGCAGTGTCCAAATTTTTTGTATAAAATTTGTAAAATTTCTTAAATTTGTAAGTCAGGGACTTACTGTATAACATAATTTAGTATGGTATGGTGTAATATAGTGTAATATACAGTACAGTAGCATGGTATTGTATAGTATCATATAGTATGGTATATTATCACAGAAAAGGCACTACAAGAACTAAAACTACAGTAGTTTTACAATCATAATTCCTACTTCCTACTTCTCTAATGAACCTATCTTCCTTGAAAAGCTGCATGCAGGCAATATATTTTTTTGTTTCATCTTCCCTGAAGACACATCCACTAAAATCATTGTTCAGCAATGTGGAACTGTTGCCAAGAACTGAGTTTCAGATTCAAGTGCCAGCTCTTTTATATGCCCTCTGTGACTGGGCATGTCAAAAGATCTAATTGTTTCTTTCCTCATTAGAAGGATGGGTAACCCAGTAACACCATCCTCCATTGGTATGCAGTGTACCGGCGAAAAAAAGGGTCAAATGGCAAACTCAGCACTCGGTGGTCTTCTCTGAGTGCACTTGTGGTTTTGTTTTGCTGTGAGTGCACTGACCCAGCAAGAACCCGTGGTCATGTAGGTTCAAACATTACCAGGCATTAAACTTGTAAATTTGCACTATTACAAACAACGCAGCCACTGCAATCTCCTGGGTAAGTGTTAATTGCACCTTCAACTGTTTCAAAAATGTCAACACTCTTGCAAAGTTTATACAAATACAGTACATTACAAAACCAGTGATTAAGCACTGAAGAGCTGCGAGCATAAGGGCAGCACCTGTTCCTTACCCATGTTTCTCTCTCTCTCTCACACACACACACACACACACACACACACACACACACACACACACACACACACACACACACACTGCTAAATGAATGTGAAAATTATACACAGCTAAACCATAAGAAGTACTTTAGAAGATCACAGAAGGGCACAATTAGCAAGTCACTAGTTGCAAAAAAGGTCCACACAGAAGTCATGAAAAAAATGATACTAAGTGTGAGTGAATTTGTTATGATTTCACGCCCCTTTTAATAAACATTACAACTTCTAATCTTCTGTAACTTTTTTTAATACATCCTCTCAGGTGATTTCTTTCACATTCCTTTACATTTCTAATTAAAATACATTTGAGAGGCCATGTTGTTATAACTCACACTGAAGTCGGCCACTTTAAATACAATAATTCAAAGACCTATGGACCTCTTTAAAAAATGCGTATCTTGATAATGATCAAGATACGCATTTTATTGCGAAACGTTTTTGCCTTGGCCAAGAGGTTAAGATTTTTCTTAAACACAACTTTTCAAATATTCTATATTATATCCAGATTGCATAGTGATAATGATATTTTCCCATGATATTTTAGCCCAAAAACATATTTATGTCTGCCAGGAGATTAATAATCCATACAGCAGACCGATCATTTAATACAGTATATAAATAAACCCCTCATAGAAGATTTCAGTTATATGAAGTTACCATTTTGCACTGAAGCTCTTGATTAAGTCTGAATTCTATTAAAAAGCTGTGATTTGTAAATTGTGTTTTCTTTACAAAAGAAAAAAAAGACAGAACTGCTATACTGTACATACTGTAGGAAAGAAGTCAATGCCTGCTGACTGCAAAATGAGATAACTCTACTTTTGCAGTTTTAAAGAAACTTATTATCATTATTATTATTTTTCAAATAAAACAAGAAGTATTGGGAAAATGGGGAAATTTTCTATTCATGTTTTTGTTGTTGTGTTGTTGTTTTTGTTGTATTTAGTCACAAGAGTGTTAAAAAGCACAGAAAATGAAATATTTATGTTCGAATTGTTTGGGTTATGTAAATATGAATTTTGTCTAATTTTGCCAAAACCTATAACTCCACCACCCACGGTTTTGGTACAATAAATAAATCAGCCTGCAGTTGTGTTTGTAGCCACTTAATTATGCAATTTAGTCTCAATAAAATGTTGGTTGAGTTTTAATGAAAAATAAAAAAACAGCAAAAACATGCTTTTATTGTCATTTTGGAGTGAGTCAAACAGAAAGTACTGGCAGAAAAATTGATGAATGAAAAGTGTTGCATTTTGTTGCACACAAAATCTTGTTTTAATTAATAAAAATAAATTACAAACTTTGTTAAAGATCATTATAAGACACACACACAGCCCTGCATTAGTTTTCCACACAATTTCTCATGCATCTTTGTAACATTATTTTTCTGCTTAGTTTTCTTTCAAAAACATTTCTGTAAGTGCATCATGCACCCAACTGCAGCAAAACCAGTCCAGCAGGAGAAAAGCTTCTGAAAAAAGGTTGCACTACAAGCTAACTTCACCAAAGTACTTACGATATGGTGTTTGCACAACATCCAACTCACTTAATGTCCTATTTTACAGAATTTATCATGCTTGGTAATGACCAACACTTGTATTTTATTACTACTTGAGTGGTTGCAATGGCATTAACATAGGGTAAACATCGTTTTTTTTTTTTTTTCTCGAGGCTTCAACATTTTCTGAAAATTCATTGACCCATTTAGTTAACCCACAGCAGCTGCTGCACTCCACAGCTCAAAGTTTCTCTATAGTAATCACATGACAGGCAAAAGAGACATGACTGGCTGGTCATGACGCATCGGCTTCTGCTTAAAAATGTGGTCGCTGTCTGTCATGGTTCGAATGATGTAATACACTTATGTCTAGGATCAAAAATGACAGAGCATTTTAAATTCTTTTCATGGTTACCAGAAAAAAATGCAAGTGGACCCGCCACAAGTTTTTTTTACTTATATTTGGAGACAGGTATATGCCAAATCCGATTTTTAGGGCATCCATCCATCCATCTTCAGTAACTTCATTATGTGGAGCCCATCTCAGGAACACTTCACATGGGAGATGTGTTAAGAAGGTGGAAAGGAAACTAGAGATCCCGCATGAATGCAGGAAAGACAACAAAAGCAGTAACCCGAGCTCAGGACTGAAACAGCTGAGGTGAGCCCAAACAGCTGACTGGTTCAGAACCGCAGGAGTGTTGTATGAATAATACATCATACACCGCCACACCATGTAATAAATCCAAAAAGCCTATTATATGTACATTCCAAGCCAATTATATTTGCAGTAGCGTAATTACAAAGGAAGCTCTCGTTTATGATCTAATGAAAAAGGAATGATGTGAGCTCCATATCTCGAACAAAGCCAATTTTTGCTTCTAATAACGTATATCATGGATACACGGGTGCTCCGTTCACTAATCCCATGTGCTGAATTTTTTACACACTGAGGGTTTTTCTTTTGATGCTCATTCTTTAGTGATAGTTGCCAGTCTGTTTCTGCAAAGATGCACAGAATTTGGGCTAGCTTTCAAGTCAGAAAGAATGATGCTGGTTTATTTAGACACACTTTTTATATTGAAATTGTGCAACACACGGCATATTAAATAGACGCATTCCTTTATATGCATCTTCACTGAATGCGAATGCACTTTCTACCAAGAAAGATGCGTTTTTCTTTGCAAAATTACTTGAAAAAATATAACATAATGAAAATGTCAAAGTGATAACTTGCTAAAAGTTAATAAGATGTCCTTCTGTGCAGAAAATCCAAAATGACACATTTCATGTAATAACAATGTATGGGGTTTGTTAGCAGTTCTTATGCCAGATTAAATGAAGTGCTTTAATTAGTCATGGGTTACAGCATGCCTAATGGAATGAGAAAAGCTCATGCTTAAAATTAATCATGCCAAGCCACAACATCTAGGAAAGAAAGAGCTGCTATCACATTCAGTTCGGTGTCTACGCACAACCAACGCTCTCATTTCTGAATTTGAAATTAATCTATTGTTTATTTACCTCAAACTATGACCTTAAGAAATGATTCATAATTTTAACTCAATTTTGAAATCACACTAGCGTGGAATGTGAACACCCTCAAACTTCACTTACTTTAACTAATATTTATGCAATATTATGACAAATTAAAAGCTGTTCAAACAGACAGAACCAAACTTAGATGGTTATTAACACTTGGTACAAGAACACACTGGCAACTCCAGATGTACATTTCTCACTTTCGTGGTTTGAGGAGTCACTACGTAAGATGGTGCATTATAGGAAAATTACAAATAACAAAAAAATACAGAACGTAATTGTTGTAAACCTGAAACAATGCATTTTGCACATGTCACCAAATACGGTTATAATATGCCAGTGCTATTATGTTCATTGCTATCATTCTTGAGCACATGCTCATACTACAGTACTGTATATTCTCTCTCTCTCACCCTCTCACGTGCACATGCTCGCTCAACACAGAAGCCCTGTGCTCATTTTGACTGCAGCCACATAATAATACAGCCAATCAGAGGAGATTAATTTTAATTCACTATCTTCGATAATACATCATGCGACTGTGCTCAAACACACACACATACATGTAATGAACTCTATATTGCATTCAGGCAGCGTTTCCTCACAGATCCAATACAGGCTAAAGAAATCACTTGGAAAGTGATTGGATTGGAAAGTTCATAGTCGGGAGCAGATAGTGCAGGATTCAAACACACATCTAAAGCTACGGGGAGCTACATCGATCAGCCAGAACTGTGATAGTACATATTGTGGGCAGGACTCCATAAGACCTCTGGGGGTGTGGCTGTGGTGTCTGGCACCAAGGTGTTTGCGGCGGGTCCTTTTTGTGCCGCCAGCTGCTTGGTGGGGCCTCCATGGATCAGACTTGTTTGTCTGACAGTTTCAATGGATGCTCAGTTGAATTGAGATTTGGGGAATTTGGAAGCCTGAACACGACAGGCTGTGGTGCACTGTGTGTTCTGATACCTTTCTATTGTGGCCAAGCATTGATCAGCTTTTAGTCCTAATAGGCATAATGTTAATGTTAATGTAAATGTTAATGCTCTGGCTGATTTTGAGCACTCTGTAGTCATATTCTGTGACTAAACTTTTAATTGCGTTGCATTGTAAACACCATATTTTGTATCAAATCATCTTCTTCTTTGTCCTTCTAAAGCTGTTTCCTTTCAGTGGTCGCCACAGCGAATCATCTGCCTCCATCTAACCCTGTCCTCTTCTCTCACACAAACTAACTTCATGTCCTCTCTCACTACATCCAAAAATCTCCTCATTGGTCTTCGTCTGGACCTCCTGCCTAGTAGATCCAACCTCAGCATCCTTCTACCGATATATTCACAATCTCTCCTTGAAATGTCCACAATCATCCCATATCATGTGTCTAGCATTTGAACACTTCATGGCTAACTCACATAAAGAGTGCAAGTAAGCATTTTTGTTTTATCTTTCATTTCCTTCCCCCTTGCCTGTTTCAAAGTCTAGTTGGGGTTTTCTCTTTCTTGTTGTGTCTTGTATAGTTCACCACTGTAGCCATTTCCCAAACATCTGCTTTCAAAGAAGCGAAAAACCAAAATAAGAAAAAAAAAAAAAACCAACACTGTCATATGTGGCTTGTGTGAATGCATTGTTTTATGTAAAGCTTTATGTTGTAGTCCTATGAGATTGTTGCACGTGCTGCTCAAAGCCTTCATTCAGCGTGAAGTTTTATAATTTCTGAGAGGTTGTGTGAGTTTTTATGTTGGAACAAAAACAAACGCAAAGAAAAAAAGCCCCTCAGCGTTTAAGAACTGGAGCAGAAAATCTTTTGGAAACCTGATTCTGTTTAGGTTCAACTTTCAACAATAGGTTTAAAATGAAACAGTTCAGAAGGTAGTGCAGTAGTGGGCCCAACTTTTTTTTTTTTTTTTTCAAATTGCTTGTAAATGTTTGTAGAGTCGCCGTCACAAGTTGATGGTCTCCCATGATGTGCTACAGAATGATTACGGAGATGACAACATTGACAGGAGCAATGTGCACAGATGGATGAAGACGTTTAAAAAAGGGCAAACCAGCAGTGAAGATAAACCACGCAGAGGAATAACATCCACTGCGACGAAGGAGATTAAATAAAAAGAAGGTTTCAAGAGTCGAGTTCCATGATGGTGCAAAAGCATCAATATGTTGATTAGAACCTTTTCATGGTGATGTATCTGTGCCGCCGTTGGACCCAACTCTCGAAATCAGTCAGAGCATTAACATTTACACCTGTAAACAGTTGACAGGTTCTTGGGCACCCAAGGCTCCTCTATGCCTATTGGGACTAAATGTTGATCAATGCTTGGCCACAATAGAAAGGTATCAGAACATCCAGTGCACCACAGCCTGCCGTGTACAATCCAATTCCAATCCAATCACTTTCCAAGTGATTTCTTTAGCCTGGATTGGATCTGTGAGGAAACGCTGCCTGAATGCAATATAGAGTTCATTACATGTATGTGTGTGTGTGTTTGAGCACAGTCGCATGATGTATTATAAAGATGTTACGTCCAGTTTCTTTCTGAACCCCATTTTCATTGACTTCACTTCAAGTGTACTTGTTCATAAGACGTGCAATTGTAATACAATAGTACAGTACACAAAGGAATTCTACACAATTGTGTGCTCCCAACTTTGGGGCAACAGTTTAGGGTACAACCACATCTGTGTACGTTTAGCCACGTAGTGTATTCATGTTGATTTTCTAGTACTGTATATACAGTACTGTGCACAAGTCTTAGGCGCCATATTATCTGTAGTACAAATTTTGTTATATAAATTTATTATGTCTGCATTATTATGTACACGACCATTGCCTACAAAGCGTACACTAAAATGAATGAATAAATAACATTACAGAAGAATATTTGCATGCCTGTACAGAAAGCGACATATTACATGACAGACCAGCTTTCAAATGGGGAAAAAAAATCAATAATGTAGGTTTTACTGAGCATGCTGGAGAATATGAGTTCTTTTGGTAACTTTGTCATACTCGCTTCTTTCTATTTTCATGCAAAACCCAGGAGTCGACATTATTGATTTTTTTTTTTTTTTCCATCTGAAAACTGGTCTGTCATGTAATATGTCGCATTCTTTATGGGCAGGCAAATATTCTTCTGTAATGTTATTTATTCATTAATTTTATTGTGTCTTTGTAGGAAATGGACTTGTACATAATAATGCAGGCATAATAAACTTATATAACAACATTTTTACTACAGATAATATGGCGCCTAAGACTTTTGCACAGTACTGTATATCTAAAAATCTCTCCATTTTTGGATCCTGAAAGGCTGCAACTGTTAAAATTAGAGTAACATATTTTCCGGACGCTTCACATCATCTTAGGAACACCAGTGCTGTAGGTCACTTCAAAATAAGAAAACTCTTAAGTATGATACTGGATCATTAATAAAGTCTAAGCAAGACAACAACAGAATAACAGATTAACTTCAATATAAAGGAAAACCATTTATCTGCTACAAGACACACACAAAAAAGCAAGCTATTTACCAATCAGAAATTTGGATCTCACTCTAGGCCATTATGAAATCTATTCATACTAAACTGTGAACACATTTCCTATTACACCAGCATGAATGGGAGTTTTTTATTTTATTTTATTTTTTTTTAGGATTGGCTGATACGAGCTACGGCATTAGAAGGCTTTTATGATAATCCATGATGATGATCTTTTCCCGCTGCGTGCTGGATGCTAAATGCATCGAGCCACATCATCAGCTCCTTGGAGAGAGCTAGCTTCAAGCTGGATGAAGGCAATTGGAGATGTACTGCAGGGCACTCAATCAGTTATGAGCAATGTAATGAGAGTTAGTGAGGATTACATAAAAACGTCCCCTTTCACAACAGCTTTTCACAACAGCTTACTGGGACGAGAGCAGGTCTTTGTTTGTTATAGCACTGATATTACTGAGAACACTGACTGCTGTGTTTGCTTAGAATATTCCCAGTGTTAAATTAACACCCTGAAGTGTTTATATACAGTAGGTCCAGCTTGAAAGTTTTACTGTGTATTCATTCTGATTGATGGGAATTTATTTTGATGGTTGAATACAGTCCACATATACAGTACTCTGCAAAAGTCCTGAGCCAGCCCTCATTTTTATATATTGCATTTAATGAAATTATGTAGATTAAATTGAAGAATGCAAACAAATATTTTCCTGTGACAGGCTGCAAAGTGCTTAAAGACACAATTTAAAAATTGGTTGTTTATGGAGCAACTTCATTTCTCCTCTCGTCTCAGTATTCAGCATCACCAATGTACTAACCCCGGCCCGATCATCTGCCATCATCTGTACCTGTTTTTCCTTGGTTCAGGACTTAGTTTCATAAAAAGTCTCATGACATGAGTTTGTTTCCTTTTTATCCTTCAGTGATTCATAGTTGACTGTGTAACAAAAAAAAAAAAGAGAGCGAGAGAGAGAGCAGGCCAAAAATGACTGTTTCCAAAAAGTGTTTTATTGAATATACACAACAACTGATGTGAAACCTGTAAATAAATTCTGCTGCTTGAACACCGTGTTTACATTTATGGCATTTAGAAGACACCCTTATCCAGAGCAACTTACTGTACACTTGTTATATTACTCTCGTTATACATCTGAGCAGATGAAGGTTACTGTAGGTGGCAACAGTGGCAACTACATGGTTCTGGGGTTTAAACTTGGGACCATTTGCACCATAGTCCGATGCCTTACCCACTGAGCTACCCCTGACCTGTCCACATGCAGTATGTTAAACAATCAGGGTTATATGAATACTGTGCAGCTCCAATAACTTTACCATAACTTAACCATGACTCTGACTAAGGAAAAAAAAATATGGAAGAGATACAGTATTATAGACTAGTTTGTAAGGCAGTTTAGCTTCCAGGTTGCAACACTACCAAATATGGATGTTCAAGGGGGCAAATACTTATTACGAAAGCCTCAAATAAAAGCCGCTTATTTTCAGCTTTTCCTTAGAGTGAAATTTATTAAGGAGGGCCAGTGTTCATTACATCTGCGATCAATGATGGAGAACAAGCAACAAACCAGAGCTAGAGATTTTACAGTGAAACGCTGCAGTGATAAAGAGACAAGAGCTCTTTCTCAGGAGGAAGAGAGATCAAGAGAGAGGGAGAGATGGCAAGAGAAAGAGAGAGACAGAGAGAGCGGAAGAGAGAAGGGGCAATGATACGCTTTACTAAAAGCTTGAAAGACAATAAAATGCTGGAGCATGAAGAAAAGGGAAAAAGAGCTAAGAAGCTGCAGTGATTTAAGAGAACAGCATTGATGACCACGCACAATAAAGGGATCAATGAGGGAGGCAGCAAAGGGCCACAGAGGAGGGCATGAGGATAAGCGTGTGTGTGTGTGTGTGTGTGTGTGTGTGTGTGTGTGTGTGTTTAAAAGTCTTAACCAAGACACATTTATGACACAAAAACCAATTATCACTGGGACCATTACAATATAGCACAATACAAAAGAGAAGGAGATTCAAATTAGCATGAAAATATAAAGAGACTTTGATATAAAATGGGAAACATAAAAAAGATGAGAAGCATGCATGATAGAAATAAACGATGGGGCAAAACAAAAAGCAAAAAGGGGCCAAGCTGAATTTAAATAATTGGAAAGGATGCAGGCCTAAAAATATCATACCTGAAGGTGGATCTTTTCCCTCTGTTGCTGGAGAGAGAGAGACAGAGAGAGAGAGAGCATTATATTTCACAATGCACTCTTTTTTTTTTTTTAATTACTCATCCTTTCAAGTTCATTGGCTTATCAAACCGTCTAATAATCAAATGCGGTTCCTTTCGCTTCCTGCCAGAGAACATAATTATAATAATCACAGCCAATGCTGTCCTCATCCGGGCAGTACCAAGGACAGAAGCAAAACAAACTCACAATTAAAAGTTACAGCACATTCATCACCACACCGTAACTATCCCATTATAACAATCTGTGCTCCTCTAAATTCCCAGAGATCTCGCTTGCCAGGAGTTAATGCATTGCCAAAACACTACTGCCCTTCCCATGTGCACCCAGTGTTTACTCCACACCCGTTTATTATTCCGAGGCCATGTGCAGATCAGCTGCATGAGCACAAGCTGCTTAATCATTAATTTGGGAGCAGAATATCAGAATGAACCCCAACACGTCCTATATCATTACCACTGCTTTCCATCATATCAAGCACATGGCACAGCATTATGGCCAGTGGGATTTGATGATTCCTGATCTCAATATGTTTCTTCTTCATTTTTGGCCTTTATCATCCATCTTAAGTCTCCCTCATTCATTCTCTATATTGCTTATCCTGTACAGGGTCACGGGAGGCCTGCAGTCTACCTCAGGGGACGCCGGACAGAGTGCCAGTCCACACAAGCACATACATTATGTGCAAATTGGAAATGACAATTAGCCTTTTTAGACTGTGGGAGGAAACTGGAGGACCCAGAGGAAACCCACCAATCACATGGAGAACATGCAAACTCAACGCACACAGATCCAAGGAACCAACCCTCGACGATGGAGGTGCCAGGCCATGATGCCAACCACTACGCCAGCATGCCGCCTGATACAAGCTCTAACTCTATAAAAAAAAATTCATTAGTAAACTACAGGGAACTATTACATTGTTTTTTAGTAGTTAAACAATTACAAAACAGCAGCTTCTCAACAGTAGCATAGTAATAATCATAGTAATAAAATAATCCTTAATAATGAATTAACGCTATAAAAAGTAAACACATCCACAATTTATCCTACTGCTGCAATTCATTAGATTTCCTGCAATGCAGACGACTTTAATCTTGGCAGAATGTTACACAGTTGTCCTGGTCGTGCACTTTCTAAACACATGATTCTGCAGTTCTGAGTGATTCGATTCAGCCGACTTTAGGGGGGGGGGGCGGGTAGGGGCACGAGATTCACCAGGAAATATATTATTTCTTAAGAAATAAAACATCAAATGTGTAGTAAATATGGTCTACAGTAGGTCTGATCAGATTGATTGATTTACCACTATTACCACTGCGTCTCATATTATAAACTCACATGTATGCTGCTATAGTTCGTCACAAACACAATGTAGGTAGGGATTCATTATTTCTAAAGGCTGGTATACCAATTAAAAAAGAAATCTAATACCGTGGTACTTTTTTAGTTTTGTATTTTGGTTCTTAGCGACTTTACATTTTAAATACTTATTATAATAATATCATCACTGGCTTCATGGATAGAGCAGGCATATTTCTCAATCGAAATAGTTCGCTCATAATCCAAAATAAAGCTTTCCAAACAACATATTATACAAAAACTACATACTATGGCCTAGAGTTACTAATAAAAAGCAGCTCCCTTTGGTGTTGTAGCAGCAGTGTTGAGAACAGTTTCATTAGTTAATGGACTAAACAGTAAGAGAGTGGGAACAAAGATGGCAAGCGGCTGTGTGGAGTTCATCGCTCTCTGGTTTAACCTGCCAAATCCCTCTGTAATCACTAAACAGATGCAGATGATTCACTCCAATGTCTACTGCCAGACAGCATTCACAGACCATTTTCCTTCCGCCAAGACACATGCCCCACCCACGCGCGCGCGCACACACACACACACACACACACACACACACACACACACACACACACACACAATACAGTCTCATTCCCACTTTCAAAATAAACAAGTCAATTTAAAAGAAAGGTTACTGTTAAAGTTAACATTAACACTTTGTGTACCTCTTCTTATGGTTTTTATGATGCAAATGTAAAAATGTAACAAAATCCAATCTCATACAGTAACTGACGCATTGTAATTTGCTAACTAAACTACTGTAGATGTACACACATTGTCATGACACTGTCTTGAATAAACGCACTGGAAAAGTATAATTGACACCAGCAGCACAGAGAACAAAATACATTCTAAAGTGTAAATTTTTTTATTATTTTAAATGTATGATTTTTTTTGTGATCTGTAAATCTGTACTACATTTTTTTTTATTCTGCACACACTGTTTTGCAGTTTGGAAGCAAGGACTCACTTTATCATGGCAGTTGATCAAATTGTTACTTTTGCTTCTTATTACAGTCTGTCTTTGCAATTTAATTATGCTTTTTTGTTTCTCCCCACCCTCATGTGGAGGAGCCAAAATACGATACACATGTTGTTGTGCTTTCATGTGGATGAAGTTTTTTTTTTTTTTTTTTTTTAAGCTTGGGGATTTTTGTGAACAAGTGCTTGAAAAGCATGTGTCCAAACTTATCCATGTACGGTACTTGAGGGGCATCGGGTTCTTTCCTGCAAACTATATCAAGCTCTGTCTTTTTTATTCTGTTGTAGTTTTATTTTTAACATCCTGTGTTTCACCTTATTCCTACCCTTGGAGCATTGCTACTGTTTATGAAAAAAGCACAGGCCTTTTCTTCAGGCCAGCTCAACACAGGTCTTCTCTCGGTTGATGCTGGTTTCCAGGGGTTTGTGGTTCCAGCAGTCTGGGATTTCCACCTTAACATCTGGGAATTTCATATCGAGAAGTCTGCCTCTTTAAGTTCTCTGTTGGAGCTGTGAGACTAATGTTGTTGCTACGTATGATGTAATGGAAGTCTGTGTCTCCACCACCTAACCTACTGTACCTCATCTCACAAAAAAGCGACCTAAAAATGAATGTAAAACAATCTTATTAGCCTTGAAGAATGTTTGGGGTAAAAGGAGAGAATTGGGGGAATTGAATTTGTGCCCAATTTCTTCATTTCATAATGAGCTGATATTCTGGATAAGTTACAGCCAGGACAAAATGTAATCCTCTGAGGATGAGAACTCAGAATCTGTGATTTAGTGCATTTATATAAACTGATGGGGCTTAGGAATTGTTGTCTTTTATAAAACAAAGAACACACTAGATCGCACTAAGCGGTTTGTTTGCATCTCCACACTTATAGTACAAGACGCGATTCGATTAAATCTCTGGAAAACTTCTGGTTTGGTCTCCATTGTAACAACAAACAAAAAGTATTTTATTGCCTCGTTCATATAAATGGATGAAGTATCTTGAGTACTGTATATACCATGGCCAATCTGCCTGCTGTGCCAGTGCCGTGCCAATGTCACGGCCTCATCTGCATGGTGCTAAACATTTCTGTATCTCAGCAGATGTTGGATGCTCTCCTACATCTGTGTGACGGATTAATAGAAGCTTTTTCTCAAGAAGCCTGCACTCGAAAACAGCACCTGCCCCAAGGAGAGCTTCAATTATGGATTGCCTGGATATCTGATGTCGCAGGTAAATTCAAACTAAGGCCAATCCATATCTATAGATCACTTCTAAGAATCTATTAGGATTGAGTCTTAACGCAGAGAGTCTCATCACAGGCATAAGAATGATATGAGGCAAGCTACTTCACATGTGAATACTCAATGAAGGACACATAGGCAGCTGTTTATGGCTTCCTGCTGGGCTCTCGTTCAAAAAAAAAAAAAAAAAGATTAAACAAGAATGCAAATTGTTGTCTAAGGCTGTATTATCCACTCATGCTGGAAAGACAAAAATTGTTACTTTGTGCTTGTAATATTTAAAACACTTAAAAAAAAATAAATAAAAAAAAACACTGCAAACTGTACCTGTAACTTTGCACTTTTTGTACCTTTTACCTGCATATGGTGGCACTGAAGGTGCCAAAACAGACTATAATTAGGTTTGAGAGTAAAGCGGTAAGGATACACTGCAAGAACCTTTCTAAGAAATTATACATGCTAAATCTACAGGAAAGGAAATGTACAGTTTCGTACCCTTTTGTCTGAGAGCGAACAGTAAATGACTTGAAATCATCATCCATAAAATTAACCATTTAAGCAAATCATTTAAGCATCAAAGGATAACGTATGAACACAAACTTTGTGTAATGTATACACGGATATCTCTACAACAACATTTTTTTTGACCGCAGCTTCACAGAATGTAAATTACACTATGAGTTTTAAAAGTGTGCGTTTGTCAGAACTGCATTCATCTACACAAATTCCTTCTGTTTGTATAATGCTAGTAAGAGGATTTGCTGAAGCACTTGTGGGAACAATCTGAATTTGCACATTAAGACTGCAGGCCTGCTGACAGGAGCAGATGCTAATTGAGCTATTCTTTCTTTAAAGTCAGTTTAAATCCCTAGTCAGAAGTCGCTGCAGCTGCTGGTACTGAACCCTGTTTTGATTCTACAGCATCGAGAGATTTCTGATCAACAACTCCTGAGAAAAAAAAAAATCCAATATGTTTACCATGCTGTTGGATGATAGACTCAGATCTACCCCCTGACAGCAATGCAACTGTTTTTGATTATTCTTAATTGGGGCTTTAAGTCAGAGAGGAACTTGTCCAACTCACTGCTTAAACTGAACAGGAGATTTCATATTTAATACATGATGCCTGGAACATCATGTACTAAAAGTTTTTATAGACATAATATTGGAGGAGAGCATCAATAACAAAGATATTTACAACAAAATTTTACAAAATGAACACTGATGATTAGTATAAATGTCTATCTTAAAATTTTACAAAAACACATTGATAACTGCAAAAACCTCTAGAAAATGTAATTATTTTTTGTAGAATTATTTCTTCAAAAAGTTCCAAAGAATTACCTTAAAAATACACCAAATTCACCGTAATGATTACTTTACAGTTCGACCAAATTTACATGAATGATTACTTTAAAATTTTATGCACTTTGCATTAATGATTAGTTTAAAATTCTACCAAATTTGCATTAATGGTTACTTTTAAAATTCTATCAAATTTACATGAATGATTACTACACAATTTAGCAAAATGGACCTTGTTGAACACTACAATATTTTACAAAATGCATTAAATAACTACAAAACTGCACAAATACTGTAGAGTAGTTTGGCTCACAAACATGATTATAATAGTAACAAACCTGTGTGTGTGTGTGTGATTATAATCAGGTTTGTGTTTGTCCATGTTTACTTGGACTGTCTAGTTACAGGTTTTTCAATATACATTGTGATGTCTCATATACTGTATATTGTGTTATGGTTTTGTCATGTTTCAAATGCAAGCAATTACCTCTAACTTATTCCTGTTCAGTTGGTTATTTCACCATGTTTAATATAGTAGTCTGTATATACACGCACAAAGTTCTACACATTTTAAACCTTATTATATATTTTTATGTACATCATTTTCATATTTCAATTATATTCATTTCCAGTAAAAACAGTTTTAACAAAACTATAATCAGCTGATAAAGCATTAGTCATTACAAGCCTTACTTATACTAAAGACCTAAAGCATCTGATGCTAAAAAAATTATTTATTTATTTATTTATTTTTTATATTTATCATGGTCCTGAGACCAACAATTCATTTAAACAGTAAATCAAGGCGCAAAAGTATTTGTCAACAAAGGTAGCTACAGTAGCTAACAGAAAAATATATATATATTTGGTTCTAGAAGAAGTAGTGTATACAAGTGAATTAGCTGTATCTGGTCAATCAGTAAGGACTGTAACAATGCACTCAAATAAAATCATTCATAAATAATGCAGATTTCTTTTTTTTTTTTATCTCTACAAACCCACATAAATCAGAAATGGTTATAAAGTTCAATATTGTAACCAATATGTTTAGAACATTGATTATTTGTTTAAAATAAATCAAATTATCCTAATTTAAATGAATAAACAAAATGCATAACCAGGAATGATTGACTGAAATATAATTAGCTAGGAATCTGATATAGAGCTCTGAAGTAGGCTTAAAATGTACAATTTCCACTTTTGGAAAGCTGAAGAGCTCTCCTCAACAGTTCTAATGTGCTTGTATAACCAGATTATATCCAATATGTGTCGCAATCAAGAGATATCAGACTATCGGTCTTCACAAGTACAGATCTTGCAGGCTCTCCATTAAAGAGCTCATTCACATATCCAGTGTGCTCTCCATATTTTTTAACTGTACGGACTGTGCAGATTAGGGTCTTTCATGTTGAACAATGCACATCACATTTTTGCATTGCAACGTCAAGATGTACCATTGAATGCTTCTAATTAGCTTCAATAACAAACTGACAAAACACTCTAAAGGTTTAAGTGCTACTTAATAGTTTAAAAGTTGAAGAACTTTACTTATAGTTAAACATCCAAAAATATATTGCAATAAGGATGCAGTAATTTGATGTTAACATTCTCAGTGGTGCACACCTTCCAGCACACACTCTGGTTAAATGTACAATCCTGTAAAGAAATGACAGCACAGAGAGGAATTTACAGGAATTTTTAAAGTGCTCTATCTTTGATAGATAGGGAAAGTAGCAATTAAATTGCACATAAGTACCAAAGGACTATTTTCTTTCTTTTACTCAGATTAAATGCATGAGCCTAAATAGCAGCCAGAACTTCTCCCTTTTCAATAAAACAAAAGTGCAGTACTTGTGATTTGCAGGCACACAGCCATTTTATGATATCACACATTTCGAGTGCTCTGAGTAATAATTTCTAAGTAAGGCTTCATTTGTCTAAAGCTACTAATGGGCAAATTCTGTGGGGAAAAAAAACAAGTACCCACATATACAGGAGAAATATTGCAATCAAATTACAAATTGTATCATTGTGCAGAGTTGTTATTTGTTTAAAGCCAACACATGATTATTGAATCAAATATGTACATCTGTGCAATTTATATATCAATACCATATTTAAATGTTTAGTGTGAGTCTTATTATATACCTGTCATCACCTCAAATGATGTGATCATTTCTGAATTCTCACATAAAATCGTTTACACCGACTCAAACGAAATTTGATGTTAGTCATCAAATTTACAATCAGTTATGCATGAGACATACAGTGAACTATTAATATGACCGAAATGTGGATAATATACAGGCATGGGCCAGAGCGAATCCTCAATTTGTGCTGGATTTTACCAGAATAGAATCATCTATTTCTCAGGGAAGGAAGGGACTGTAAATTTCATGACTGTGCTATAGTGTTATGTGGATAATTATACTAAGTACTGTATATCGAGTCTTGCCAACTTTTTGATTTTAAAGGAAACTGGCTAAAGCCTGTCGGAAAAGTCGCTAGATGTGAATAAACGATGTGCTAAATAAGTGTTAATAAAAGGTTATTTACTTAAACAAAGTATTTTTATTTGATGAAATAATTATATAATATTTAATTTGATTAAGAATATAATATAAAAGTAATTAATGTATTACTGTTGTGATGTTATCACTTTAATCAAACAAGGATTTACAAAGCAGACCTGTTTTTTAACTTATTTCTTGAGGGCGTATAGTATGACTTTAAATTAATATTTCTGTTTTAAAAAGTGCAGTGGATGGCATAGTGTTGCTGACAGAGGCGGGTAGTAACGAGTTACATTTACTCTGTTACATTTACCTAAGTAACTTTTTGAAAAAAAAAAAAAAAAAAACTTCTATGTTTAGTTTTACTGCACCATACTTTTTACTTTTACTTGAGTAGATTTGCGAAGAATAAAACGCTCCTCGTACTCCGCTACATTCGGCTACATTAGAATTTGTTACTTTTCTAACCATTTACTCTACACATTAAATATTCTTTATTTTTGTCAGAGAAATGCAGCAGGTGGATCTACCACATGACTCAGTTTCACCAATCAGACGTAGCAACAAAAATCACATGACTCAGTTTGACCATTCAGTCACAATAACAATAACCACATGTAGTCACATGACCACACACAAACTGGCTGCATAGCCGGAAAAAAAAAAGAAAATAGTCAAACCTGAGGAAACATATCGCGGGTAGTTTAGCTGTTTTATTTAACGTTGCAGTGTTAGCATATATAATTAGCAAATAAGCCAGAGGCTAAAAAATATAAGTTTCTTACATGGGTTATAAGTGAGACCTCTTTTACACATGTTTTAATGTTATCTATCTCCTGAGCCATTTGGAGGCCAACTGATTATACAGTATATCTTACACTGGGAATAGTTTACACTCTTCAAACATACATATGTTACCTACAGTAGGTGTTTGTTTCAAAAGCTTTATGTTGTCAAAAAAGTGAGACTTGGAAAATTGTTTCTTGTTCCTTAATTTGCTATTTTGTAAAGATATTTAGTTTTATGAATTTATTTTATTTATTATTATTATTATTATTATTATTATTATTATTATTATTTATTAGTAGTTGGAAATGTCAGAAATTGTATATTATTTTAACATTTTGTCTGGCCACTTACATCATTTCTAAAAACAAACAAGCAAAAAAAAAAAAAAAGGACATCACGATGGTTACTCAGTTCTTGGATAGTCTTTTTACCAAATACCTTTTTTACTCTTACTTCAGTAATATTTTGGATGTCTACTTTTTACTCTTATTTGAGTAATATTACTTTTGAAGTTCAGCTCCTCTTGAACATCCAACTCTGGTTGCTGAATCGCCTTTTGAGGAAACCAGACTGTTCCACAGAAACTATAACATTTTGCTCTTTGTAATAATAATAATACAAATAAAAGTAGAAAACTCAAGAGCTGGCAAAAAACAACCGGAAAAACAAATCTGGATGTTTTGAGGGTTTTTTGGGATCCAAAGACCACAAATACCATTTGTGCCAATTTTTCATTTAAGATATTTATTTAAAAACGTCACATTGTCGTTTCCTGTAAATAATCTTTTCTGATTGGGTTAGACTGTAGGAGCCTGGTCTTGCACTGTCAAGATGTCTAGTGAGTAGACATAATTCGATTTCACATAAAACATGACTCTGGCCACTTATACAGCCTACAGCACGTGAATATGTTTCCTAAGAAGCACCCCAGATCACAGATCAGCTTTAGCTGATCGTGACATTTGCGATCTATGATATCCATGCAAAACACACAAAAGTAGATCGCATTAGGTTTTGGTGCTTATCACACAACAAGGCATCTGATTATAGTTTCTTTCCTGCACCCCCTACTGTTTTTAAGGCTTTGCTAAAGCTGCTTATGCGAGTGTTTTTTTTTTTTTCTTGCTTTTTCCTCAATATATAGACCACTGAAAAATTCTTCTCTTTCACTGTTTTCAATTTCCTTCCACTTCTAACTTTTCTTTTTACAGGCAGATAAATCAATATTTTCTCTTGCAGATGTCAGATGTCCATGAAATGTTCCGCATCAAGATCTAAATGCAACACCTACATCTTTATCTTTATTCCAGCCATGTGCTTGGTCATTTAAAAAAAATAAAAAATCATGGTAAAGAAGTGGGACTGGAAGGGCAGCAGATGTTAGATGTACTGTAGTGCACTCATCCCACAGATATGTAGACATGCATGCTGTACGGAATGTCATAACACGTGTCATAACACATAGTGTTGACGCATTGCCTTGCATAGCAACACGTTTCTCTCCTGACTATATACGCCTAGATAAGGGCCGGTGAGGAAAGAAAAAAAAAAAGAAAAACGCAAGAGCAATGATGACTTATCACTACTGAGTGAGCTCTCATTCGGAGCGGTTATTCTAGCAGTCAAGCGATAAAGTTAAGCCCTGGGACACATTGGTTTAATCTGAGTGACAACCTACAGGAAGTAATAACCAAAAATAAGGCTGAGAGCAGATACCACCCCAAAGGTGTCTGAAGCTGATAGGGGAGCACAAGGTATGCCACATGGGGAGGATTATGGGAACATGGATGAGGCACTGAAATACCCATCTAGTCTGTCTAGCCAGAAGTATGACAAGGTATATTCTGAGTATACACGCATGGTACCATGAACTCACACCATCAAACACAACTTTAAATAGTCGCTCATTAACTAGGGTAAAAAAAAAAAAAACAGAATGATTATTCTAAGGCAGAGTGCAAGTTGTTTAGGAAATGTGTGTTTAAATAAAGGTACATTTATTTGTACTGGAGCCATTATTCTCTTTGGTTTGTAATTTTCTTGGTCAGATATGGTGTTTCATGTTATCATCCAGAGCAGAACTAGCTTTTGGTTCAAAAACTGTACCTTCCTTAACCACTTTATGAGACACCCATCATAATACCCATTATATTTTCCACTACTTCATTATTTTACATCAATTAAGAAAAGATACAATCGCACATACTAAAAATAAATTACACAGTTGATTTGTCACATGAAATGTGAGATGTTGATGAAGTATTACTGATGTAATTGTTGTGTCCTTGAGGCTCACATATGAGCCAACACAAAGTAGAGCACAAGAAACACTTCTTCTTTTTTTAATACCTGACATTAGCCACCGCTGTCACTTTACTGTATATCTTGGTTCTGTGATTGGTGTATGATGTTGAATATGAAAATGGAAACCAATTGAACAAAGTGTGCACTTTTCACTGACCTTGACCCAGTCTGTGATTTACTGTAATGTCACAAAGACCTGAAGGGCACAGTACCTAAGCCTTGATGCCTGAATGGACACGCTCAGGACAGGACAAACACAATGAAGCAGAAGGTAATACACATTAGGCTTTAACTGTCTCTATGCAATTTTACACTGTCACAATGTCTTGTATTTGCTTCAATGGCATTACTGGGCATGTTAAGCTTTATGCATTTTTCACAGGAGCGCGACAATTTGCACACTATGGGTTACTATTCAAGATATGTCAAAGTGCAAACTTTTTCTCCACTACAATGCAAAAGAAAGACATTTAAATCTGGAAAGCTTTGAGTAGGTGTTTTAAACTCTTGCCTAAACCTGGATATACTATAGCACACTCGCTAACTGGCGAGGCTAGCAAAAAAAAAAAAAAAAAAACGTTGAGTTCATTAATGTGAAATAAAATCTTTTAATGTATCTTCAACTTAGCTAACTGTATACTTTTAACATGTAAGTTAACTATATATTTACTTTAATAGGAATATTACTGACTACAGTATAATAGTTGAGAAGGGTGAGAAATAGCACATTTAGAGAGTGGAGGCAGGAAGCAAGTGCAGACTGCAATTTTGTAAAGTGAAGTTTTAACATTATTAAAAAAAAAAAAAAAAAAGAACCTGAAAGCTGTGATTATGCCTTGGTTGATGCTAATAATCAAGCTAATGCGAACAGAGCGCCGAGAGTGTAACAACAGTAGTGAGGAAGACAGACCCAAAATGAAGACCCAACTGAAAGACGGACCTGAAATAGATCGACTGTACACATAAATATATATTTGACAATCATGTGACTGTGATAGACAAGGGGGATGATGGGAAATGGAGTCTGAAAACAAAAGTCACAGAGATTAAATATTGAGTCCGATGTCCATGACAGGCATTTCCTACATCGTTTTTTTTTATGTTGTCCTATTTGCATTGGTTGCAGTAGTAATGACGCCAGAGGCTTGAATGAAGTCCGATATTTCCTCATATATCACCATGGTTCCATACAACACATTACCACTAGCTTTTTCTGTACTGATGCATCCCTCCAACACTATCAGATGTTTCACTTTGTCCTCAGTTGAGTGATTATTGTTCTCCATTTCTGTACTGCTGTTAAGCCTGCCACTCTCCTAAAAAAAAAAAAAAAACATGAATAATCTAAATTAAAGAGCATAGCTTTTATGCTTTTATATACTCCGTATTTCCAAAAGCAGAAAAAAGCCTTCTGTGATCTCCTAAAGCAAAGCAACTCAACTGAGCAAAATTCTAATTATTTATTTCCATCATAATTTCTTCCATTGCCTCCCTGCTCACTTTTCATTCCACGTGATCACATGGACTTGAACTTCAGTGAGGGCTGCGAGTGGCGTAATGGACAGTTTGATTTGAGGAGGTAGAGAATCCAAACTGAGACACGTATTTTAGGAATCTCATTCAAACCTGATTTCAAACCACCTTTGGATGATTTCCGAATCTTTTTTTTTTTTTTTTACTGTATTTACTACATGAAAGCAATCTGATTTCAAACTGATTCCAATCTGGAGATGACAAAAATTGGTTTGGACTGGCAGGTTGATCAAGACCAAAGCTTTTGATAGTTACAATGTGCACACGAGAATGTACTGTATTCTGTATAAAATACGCAAGAGCTGTAACCAGACAAAAACAAAATGCTATCGATATCAGCCCGGAATTTCAGTGCATCCTTCAGTGCTCAACCTTATTTCCCATCCTTGACTAAATGCTCATGGCCCTGTCCTTTTTGGTTATTATTTCTTACATCATATTATTTGTTACATCAAATGTCGAAGTGTAATTAAACTGAAAAAGCTGACTTTAATGTAATATATAAATATATAAAGAAAAACTATTAATATTGAAAAGGTTAAACAAGTGACCAATAACCCCACAGACTCAAATCAATTTAAGACAGACTGGAACTAAAGCAAACTGTATGAATCATTTGTATCATTTAAAAAAAAAAAGACTGAACTTCTCTCTGTTCTGTCCAGTGCAGAGTTTAGAGCCATTAACCTGAACAGCAACTAAATTCACTGCATCTTTAAACACAGGTTTGTTTGTGTACTGTCGCTTTAAGTCTGTATTTTAAAATATTATACTTTTTTTTTTTTTGAGGTAAACACACCAAAAAGTGAAAATATTTTAAATTAAGGCAAATACATGTGCTAAAATTTTTTAATAGTAAATTTATTGTTCTGTTGGAAGATAATTTTGCTACACCTTAGCATCTTAGCAAGTGAATCTAGCCAAACATGCCTATAATTTCATTACAAAAAATTACTATTACAACAAACCAATACTGTATAACGTTCTTAAGCTTATTTCTCATCAAATGTTACTAAAATTGCATGTAGTTTTACAAGAAATTTTGCTAGTTTTTAGCACTTTATTCCATGAAAGAAACTAATTATCCGCCAATAGAACACAAAATGTATTCTTGAAAATGTTTAAAAAATTCATGTAGAAATAGGCTTAATAATCGTACATTTGGTTAGTTGTGATCTTATATTATGACATTTTAGATACGTTTGACTAGATTCAAGATATTTGAACTTTTTGCAACGAAAGAGAACTATCCAGCTGTATTTTATGTACTGTATTTTATATTTGTAAATTTCTGTACATTTCAGATGTAGCAATTGTTCTCTTCAAGAGATTATTACACACTAATAATCTAAAATAGAAAAAGTGTAATGAAAACAGTGAAGAACAGTGATGTGCTGTAGAAAGCCCAGACCTGTCCCCAGAGTTTACTTTAAAAAAAAGAAGGAATATAACAATGCTGAAGCCTTAATATGCTTCCCACACAATATTCACAGCACTTTTATAGCATTATAATTAGAGACTAATTCTTCTTAAAATTACAATTCTGGCAATTTTTATGTGACATGAAAATGACTCCATGCATTTCACAAGCCTCTGAGGACAGCGAGAGCACAGACAGTACCAAGTCTTCTTCTTCAGCTCGAGACAAGGTCAGAAGCAATCTGGCTAATGGATCTAATCTACTTTTAGCACAGTGGCAGACCGACAGCCCTGTCACGTCACACACAACAGCAGCTCCAGGAAGTGACAAATCTGCTTTGACTTTGTATGGTGTTAAGAGAAAAGGACAGCGAGTTTGTCTTTGTTTTTCTCGCTATCTATCTATCTTTTTTTTTATACCTTGCTTCATAAACCACTAAATCTTTTTCAATTAAATAGAATTTAAAAAAGCACTAACGGGCAAAATTATTTGTAAACCTAACCATCATACCAGTATGTGCTTCTTCTACAAACAATTGCTACTGGAGCTAATCAATTTCGCAATTTAATCGATCTTTTGCTTGTCAAATTAATTAATTAGTTTTTAATTCAGAATCGATTAAAACTTCTACAATTATTTATGTGAACGTACAAATGTGTAATGGGCTAAATTGATCAATTCCAAAAAAAAAAATACAAAAAAACAGCTTTCACAGAAAAAGCGCAAGTATCGCTTCTTCATTTTTTTTATCGCTTCTTCATTTTTGAGTTTATTGGTGAGTGGTGCATTACTGCCACCTACTGGACTGGAGAGTGAAGGAGTAAGTTGGCAGAAAAAAGATGATTCCTTTGTATAAGAAATGACATTTAAACAATCAACGGCATAAGTTAATTAGCATTTCAAAGCTTATCAAATACTTTTTGTAGTTTTTAATACAACCTGACACACAAAGTAAACATTACTGCTACTTAATCAAATCAAGTCAAACTGAATCGAATCAAATGTCTACTAATAATTCACAGTGATAGTTCGCACATTGGTGGAAGCACTAGATTGTTGAGGATGTGTTTGTGTGCTGTAATCTTTAGATTTTCCATCACCCATGAAGAGAAGTGAAAGAGCTGGAATGGCCCTGACCCTACCCTCAATGAACAACCTTGGGTTGAATTGAAATGCTGACTGCATGGCATAACATCACTGCACGACTTCACTTCACTACGACTCATGTGGCTGAATGGGAACAAATCCATAATGTGATGATTAGGTGTCCGCATACTGTTGGCCATTTAGTGTGTTTGTTTGTGTAAGTTGTATCACACCAAAAATACATATATTTGTACTGAACCTGGTTACTTCTGAGATGAGATGAGATGAGATGAGATACTGAATACAGTTTTAGTATTTGACCTATTATGCATAAATGGTAAAAATTACCCACAGTTTTATGATCAAATGCATGCAACAAAATGTGTTACATTTTTGAGGAAGTAAGATTAGCTATGAATATTAATACTTAAAAAAAATTTAGCATTAAAATCAACAATTTGCTGAGGAACATAATAAGGGAATCGTTCTCAACTTCAACATCAGAAATTGAAAAAAGCGTGACTCCAAGATTCCCTCTAGTCTATGGGACAGTTCACCCTCAGACTGAACAACAATCTGGCCTCTTTAAAAATCTAGGCTTAAAGATGTGTTTAATCCATACTGAAAAGAAGAAAACCAAAAGTAGTATAAAAATGGCTACAAGATATGGTGCATTTATAGATTATAGAATTATGGGTGTATTTACTTCTTGCATATCTGTGTAGGAAAAAAAAGTCAAAGAAATGAAAAATGCATCTGTTGCATAATCTGAAATACTGCTAAAGCCCATGACCTCTTAAACAAAATAAGTATCCTCCAGCAAGAAGAATTCACACATTGTAGTGTGTCAATATAGTCATTATTCTAGGCACACTATTTACTGAATTGCTAGCAGATCAACCTTCTAATAACATACTGCTGTGCATGATTTCATATATACATTAGTGATGGGAATCAGCAATCCATTCTATAATTGATCATCGATTTGAGTAACCCAATCATTAATCAGTTTAACTAACCCTAACGCTAACCTCACAACACACGGCTCCTTTGATAGTTTGCGTTCTTTTTTTTCCCAAAAAATCAAAAACAAATCAAATGATCTATTTTAATGAAGTGTATACATCCATTACAATAGATTTTATTTGTTATAACTTTTCCTGCTCTGCTTACCAGTTGATGCAAGTACAATGTAAGTAGGTGAGCCAAAATACCAAAAACCTCGTTCCGTCTAAAAATGCATTCCAAAGCTCATCTGAGACTCAAAAGAAGCTTCTGCAGTCCCACTGAGGCAAACAGAGTTGGCATCTTTCACAGTAATGGTGTATATAGTACAGATTTAACTCTTTTAATTGCTGGTTAACCATACCAGTTCCGGTTCGCCATACTCACCCAGTTAGCCGTTAGTAATGGGAAGAATCATTTTAGTGATCTCGTTCATCAAAATGAACTAATATTTTTTTGAGTCATTTAGTTCATTCGTTCTTTTGATCAGAAATAAAATAAAATGTAAAATTTTCAATAAACAGACCCCCTATAGTTTCAATAATGAAAATATTACAATACAGCTAAGGACACATCATAACAAACAGAATGAGCATCGCACCATCATATCTTCTGGTCCAAGTAGCTTGTTATTGCACTGCATAGCATCTATGGGAGTCACGTGACAAAAGAACGAACGACTCGGACTGGAAAACTGATCGAGAAGAAGACTACTCGTTCTTCTGAATCACGTTAATGAACGACCCATCACCATTAGCCAAACTCAACCTCAACCAAGCAAGCTGATTAGACTCGGCCATTTCCGGGACGCTTAACTATATGTATCACTCCATGTCCCAGGTGTCGGCACATGTTCGCAATACTGAGGAGAGAGCAGCTGCCTGCTGAAAGTCACATTTAATAGCAGCCGACCTAAGAATACATATAACGTCATCCCATCTTAGAAGAAAATATTCAACTTTCAGCTTTCAACAGAACAAACTGGAATTTATGTCAGTTCCATTAAAGTTTTTGCTGAAAAACTTTTTCAAAATTATGAAAAACTATTTCGGTCTTGTGTCATGTGTGCAAGCATTGCATCATGTAGCACATCGAAATACCTAGTTAATGTGTTAAAATACTACAAATTAGTTCCTGAAGACACCCACGTTGCTCTCAGTGTGTAATTTGGTAACTTGCGGGGGCACTGAACGATGAACGGTGATCGTTTCTTTTAAACAAGGTTGTATAAAATATTGAAAGTAAAGTTCCCATTTGCACAGTACCTTCAAACTAAATTATTACTGTTCAGATTTAGGAGTAGATACAGAAATCTTCTGCTTTTGCATGGTATATGTACATGTGCAGTCTTTTCTTATTTGCTCGTCGAGTTAGTTTCAAGCAAATCTTAGGTTTAAGCTTTGGTTTAAAACTGAACACCCTCTGCTAATCTACGTATGCTACAACATATGTTCATGCATTACACATCTTGGCCACTCTATTGAGTTTCTGTCCCTATTGCAAGACAAGTCTCAAGTTTCAACAGACTAAAGTTGCAAAGCTGAAAATGTGCATCCTATTAATGGAACAATAATTATACCAGTGAGTCGCGTAAAACAAAGCCACAATGAGGCTTTAACCGAGGCTTTGAAAGACAATTTGCGTAAGAAGAAAAGGGGTGTTATCAGTCCATGACATCAACTTGTCACAAACTGACAGAACATTCACATCTTGTATATATACCACCGCTGTGTTGTCATGCACTGGCAAGCGTTTTGAGTGAGGAAGTGTCTGTGCTGGAGAAACGACCGGTTCAGTCTGACTCGATGAAATCCACAGCTGGATTTTATATAACGATAATGAGTAAACACTAATGACTTCTTCAAAAGTCTAGAACCGTAATTTAGAGGAAGTGCCTAATTGGGCCACACGTGGCTCTTTTCTGTGAGACTCAAAATGAGAACGTTGGCTTGGACACTGTCAGTTAAACACAGAGCTGGACATAAATCCTGTAAAACATTCAGAGAAAAGTCATCTGGGAACAGCAGTCTCTACCGAACTCTCACAGTTCATAACAGTTCCAATCTGTGAGACATAAAACTAAGTTTTTATTTTTTTATTTTCCAAATACTTTTTGAATACCATCACGTAAATGCAAAATAGCAAAAAAAAACAAAAAAAAAAACAGGAAGCTGTACACAAACCCTACAAACCTGAAGGCATCTTTGACTCGTAAGCCTCTGCTTTTAGAGCACAACTCTGCTTCTGCCTTTAGAGTTCAGCTTTGGCCTCGTTTTAGAGACAGGTCAGCAAATCCCGAGTGCAGGGTGAAGGCGTCAACAAAACCACAAGCTCTTCTGTTGACATGTGGATTTCAAGGGCTTTTCTCACTCACGAAAACATGCTTTGAGACCTCGCTTCTCTCAGCTGGAACTTATTTCCTTGCTCACAAGAAGCATGGCAAAAAGTTTGCTTGTGACTTTTTATTGTATTTTTGTCCTTTTTCTTCAGGAAGAAATCACTGGATCTCTGTGCAATGACACATAAGAACTGCAACCATTGAAAGTCTGTGCTTTACAGTATATTTTCTAAAATAAGTGCATACCATTTAACATGACTCAAGACATGATGTGCCATTTAGCAGTAAATTAAAGGAGTAATCGTTGGCTTGTTCCTGAAGTGAGACACACCGTTACTGGAAAATATTCGGCACCACGCAGTTTTTGCTTAATTTCCCATAAAAGAACACCCCATAAAAGTCATATTTTCAAGAAACCACTGCCTAGCCAAAAAAATAAAATAAAAAATCAGTAACAGAAGGGTCAAATTACTGACCTGCATCAAGCAAAGAAAACAACTAAGGATAAAACTTCACCAAAGAAATGTTGTCTGAAAAAAAAAGAAAAAAAAACATGAATGTGATCAGTTAACCTCTTATCACAGGTATGTTTATCAGGGAAGGTAAGCACATTACCATATTCACAGAGAGAACTTACAGGATTGGATTGAACTGTAAACACCTGTGTGTTCATAAGAAAAGCACTTGGCAAAAAGATTGGACTTTGGAGCAATTCAAAAAGGTCTTGTGGTCTGATGGATTCAGACTGACCCTATTCCAGGGCGTTGGGTGCATCAGGGTAAGAAGGGAAGCGTACGAAGCGATGCAGCCATTATGCATAGTGGGAACTGTACAAGCCTCTGGAGGTGGTGTTACAACCTGGGTCAGGTCTAGGCTCAGCAAAAAAAAAAAAGAAAAAAAAAAAGAAAAGTCAGCGGATGACCTGAATGTACTGAATGACCAGATTATCCCATCAACAGAGTTATTCTTGTTGTTATTCTGGTTCTGGGAGCTTGAGGAATCATTTTCACACATGACCTAGCCCCGATACTGTGCGCTGTAAACAAAGCATGTGATAAATGAATTGTGTGTGTGACTTTTTTGGGGGCCTGGCAGTGTATATAGGTAAAAAGGACGTCTGGGCCTCTGGGGGTGTGCTGTGATGTCTGGCACCAGAACGTTAGTGGCAGATCCTTTGGGTGCTGTGGGTTGTGGATGTACGGCCTCAATGGATCGGACTTGAGATCTGGCGAATCTGGAGGCCAGATCAACAAAACTGAACTCTTCGCCTGCTAAGCCCTATTTTCCGCAGGTTGTTGTGCCCTGGATGTTCTGAAACCTTTTTATGGTGGTCAGCAATGACTTTTGTTCCAGCAATTTGTGCTATATTGGCCTTTCTATGGGATCAGACCGGTCAGCTATCCTTTGGACCCGTAAGCATTAAAGAGCCTTGGGTGCCCATGATCCTGTCACCAGTTCCCTGGTATATAATTGAAAATCAATGTTTTTCAATTCTCCTGCCGGTGGTGTTAGTGTTGTGGCTGATCGGTATATAAGGAGAGGTGTGTGTGACTGACATTTCCCATGTGTTTACCAAAAAAGGTTGATGTGATTAAAAATGTAAAAGGAATGTGATTACTCTACACTGTATAGCAAAGACATCATTAATACTGTAGATTGCTCATTTTATTACAGCGGTACACAAACTACCCTTGGGCATGAAACTATGTTCTGTGCTTTGGACTGAAAAGCAATGAATCACCCATTTATTAATTGCTCAGGTAAACCAAAATGAAAAGGTTGGCTTGTTTTTCATGTCCTTATACTGGGCTTTGGACACGTTTAAAAGATAAATGCCTATTGGCGTGTTTCCTTTGCAATCAATATGTTTTCTACATCTGTCTCCAAGTGACCTGGCAGAAACCAATCGTGTGACAGCAGGAAGAAGCTCGAGCTTCTGTCCACCCAGAACTATTCAATAAGATGAAAACCTTAGCAAGCCGCATGCCGTTTGATTTGTTTTAAATGCAAGGATTTTTCCCATTGAATGATTAATGCTGAACATTCAAATCAGATGTTGTTTTGGCGATTGTGTAATTAGGCCAGGATGCTGAATATCTGCCCTGCATGCCTAGTTTACATCAGATTTTCTGGATCCGATGTGTTTTTGGAGCCAAAGTAATTCTTCAGTGAACATCCAAACGTAGCGCTCTAGCTTAAATTGTCGTGAGCAATAACCCAGCAGGAATTTTCGGTTGTCAAAATGTTGTGGTGACATTAATTTAGCAATGTTACTGACTCTAGGACAATGTTGGTATTAGGTTGTTTGATGACTTCGGAACAATATTGTTTACATTATGATAGGATAAAGCTAAATTAATGTCTCTATGTATGTTGCACAAACAACTTCAAAATAATATTTATACTAAACTGATGGCCTGCATCGGATTCAAACTCTGATTACTGCAGCGGGAGCGTACCACTGTGTGCTTACCACTCGACCACTAGGGAACATGATGAAGTTAGTAAATGTGCATAATTCTAATCCGTGTTAGAAATTTAAGGGACCATGGACGTTGTGCAAATTGACGTTAATCATAACCAATAGACCAAATAAAAGGTGAAATGTTCTTGTTTTGCTCTTATATTTAATGTGCTCTGTGGTTCGGTCAATCATTCAACATGTTTTTTTATCAAAGCCAAAGCATCGTGCCGATCATGAACGTTGTCTCAGCACCATATTTAGCATGCCTACTGCGAAGTGACGTTATGCTACGTAATATTTTCACTTCAATGTGCTAACAAATTCCTAAGCCTGTTAAAAACCAGCACCCTGATTCAGACATATTTCCCATATTACAATGAACAATGTATCAAATTCCTAAAACCCTAACTCAGATTACTAAACAGACTGACAATAATGATTAGCTGACATTTAGCAATAGCTATAAAAAAACCCTATATTCTTGATGTTTTATTCAGTCTCCTTACTCATTATGGGGCACGACAAACCTGCTGCCTTGAATAATTAACGAGTTCTAACCAGCTCCAGGACAGAAGGTGTACAACAGCTGTCCAGCTGCCCACATCTTAATGGAGAAAAATCAGTTTAAATGGTGATGGTGATTTCTATGAATCAGAAGCACAAAAAGTTGTGAATAAAGGTGTAAATAATAAAAATGAAAAAAAAATGATCAGTTCTATAAATCAATGTTATTTTGAACTTGAAGTAGTGACTTCCATATACATTAAAATATTACCCTGGATAATTCATGTTTTGATGTTTTAGCAAGCACTGAAAACATGACAGACAAAGGAAAGCAAGTAAGATCAGGAAAAAAAAAATCTAATTAAAATGCTGAAAGCAGACCACACTCATTAAATCACTACATGCCCAAAACTTTTTGGAGACTGAACCATTACACCTACATGTGGTTTTTCTTCCAAACTGTTTCCACAAATGTGTAGGAGGTCCTTACATTACATTTTCCCTTGAGTGGAACAAAGAAGCCCAAACACATTCCAGTATGACAGTGCTTCTAAGTGTACAAAGCAATCTTCATTAGCACAGGGTTTTCCAAGGGTGGAGTGGAAGAACACTAGTGCTGACCTCAACTTCACCCACGGCCTCTATGGTCAAGCTCGGTACACAGCCTCACTAATGCCTTATGGCATAATGAGAAAATTCTCATATCCACATTGGAACGTTTGTATTAGGTTATTTCTGAAAGTTTTTGAAAGAATTACTTTGATGAAACAGCATGGACAAATATTTCTTCAAAACCAAAATTAAAACCAAAATGATGGCCTGAGCAGTACTCAAACTCAAATCAGTGTAACGAGTACACTGTGTGTGCTTACTGTACCAATGGACCACTAAAGAATGTATATAACAACGAGCATCACAAACACTATATTACCGTAGAGTAATTTGGGAGCTTAAATGCACTTCAGAAAGAAACATAAAGAGGTAACATTACAGCACTTAGAGATGTGTGACGTGAGATACATGCTCTATATGTGGGAAGCTGAGGTGTCCGTCCTGGTCTCTGATCAGAATCCTGAACCCTGTTAGAAATCATGGATGTGGTTGGAGGTAATGCGGATGGTAATCAGCATGAATGCTGCAATTACCGATGAAAATGTCATTGTTTTGACGTTGTGTTTGGGTCATTCTAGTCATGTCATTGCATCATCAGTACAACCAAATTGCAAAGGTCATCCCATGCTATGGTTCTTGCATGATCTGTAGATCCATTAATGACACAACACATGAATATGATTTTTAATTATGTCTCACTGTCTCTTGTCTCAATGTATAGACTCGACTAGCTTTAGCTCTGCCCATGACCCATGTTTAATAGACACCTTAGTACTTTAGTTTTCTTGATAAAAAAAAAAAATCAAGAAATTAGGTGCAGTATTGAATACATAATGCGTGCATGTGGATCAGCCACATGTTTTTATTATTGTTGTTGTTTTATTTTGGATCAGATGTGAAGTGCAGGGGACCAAAGTAGGCCATGTTAGTTACAGTAATGTTGGAGTGTACTGGGTGCCACATGGGGTTCTACAATGCATTTTACTGTCTTTGTTCATTTTCCGTAAATGCTTGAACCTGGTTAGGATCACTGTGGTTTAAATTACAAATGGGTTTGCATTGGTGAAACCTCCTGCATGGGAGGGCTGGAATAGTAAAACTTTGTGCAGGAGCATGCAGGACTGGCAAATTATTCTGTGGGAGTGTTCAGGAATGGTAAAACATTTGTCATTGGTAAAATATTTTGTGAGAGTGGGCAGGAAGATGGGCATGGAAAGATTTTCTGCAGGAGTGGGTGGAAAAGACACAATTTTCTGTGGGAGCAGAAATAGGAAAACGTTCACTGGCAGCAGGCAGGAATGGCTGGAGTGGGTTGGAATGGACAGAATTCCAGTTGGATTAAAAACAATACTGCGTACATCGCTAATTTTGAATTGGCACTGGCTTATTGGGAAGTGCTTAATTTTTGGACAAAAGAGACTAGATACAGTATCAGTTTACAGATGTAGGATATACACTGATCAGCCATAACATTACAACACAAAACATTAAGCCACCAAAACAGCTCTGGCCCCCTCAGGGCATGGGGGTGTGCTCTTGTGCCTGACACCAGGACAGCATGTGCTTTGGGTGCTGTGGGTTGCAGGGTGGGGCCTCCTTGGATCGGACTTGTTTGCCAATCACATTCTGTGGATGCTTGATCAGATTGGGATCTGGGGAATTTGGAGATCAT